>CAUJNA010002669.1:192500-247500 GCA_963377175.1 Effrenium voratum | reverse complement strand
AGCAAATCAGTTCCACCGAGGTCTGTCATCAAAGAGTCTCAGATGGTACTGCAGACCCGTTTTGCTGCAAAAAACTCCATGAACCGCAACGGTTCAACCCCAGCTGGTGGGAGGACATGACGCCAGGCGAGGGCAGTCAGTGAGCGCAAGCGCAAAAAAAAAAATGAGCCCAACATCAGACAATCCCCTGTGCAACAGCAAAGCAGCTGTTAACAACCACGTGGTCGCCAAAAAAAACGGCCCCCTGTTGGACCACTCTTGGAAGAAATGGGCAAAGCCCAGCGAACAACACGCTTGACAGGCCATCCCCTCAATGCGACTCAGCGCCTGCTATGCCTCTGCGCGGCACAAGCAGCCGGCTGGGCAGGCCTGGGCAACTACAGTAAGTTTGCATGAGCTATCTGAGTCATGCGACGGATGGCTCGAGAAATGCAACAGGGATCCTTTCATTCTACACCTGAACATTGCCTTGTAAATGGTGGTGTCCCTTCATTTTGGTGGAAAAAGCCATGTTTCAAATGGGCAAAATGTATCTTTTAAGGAGCCCTGTGCAACTTGCCACCAATTCTGTCAGGGCGGAAGGGCCTCACAGTCGAGGCCACGGCGGGTCAAGGCTCGCCGCAGGCTCACCGACATGACCTGCCCAGCAAATGCAAGTGAAATTCTTCGGGATCGGGGATGGATGATCGCTTGTGTAATCAATCCAGCTGGCACATGGCTTGAAAATCTATCTGTGTCTTCACCATTGACATCACAGCGACCAACCTTCAGAGCGACCAAAAGTGTGCCAGGAAAATGGGAGCTTTGACGCCATTTCGCTGTGAAGCCTGGCCTGAGTGCCCCTGCCCGAGTGGCCCCAACTGGCCAGCGCAAGGGAAGCGATTCTGCTTTGCTGAGAGCCACGTGCAGTTGCGTACTCGTCGTCTCGAACTGCTCGTCCCCTCCCATCTCAAGCAACAAAAATCGGCAGTCGCAGGCAAACATGCTTTGGTGCAACACTCGCACATTGAGGCACTAGTGGGGCGACAACCCCTATGCAACACTCGCACAATGACAGCAACAGTCATGGCAACAGCGCTTCACTTGGTGCGGCAGCCAACCTCCGCAATCGCAGCGAGCAGGTTCCTCAGTGCCAGTGCGGTCAAACAGCTGAATACCCTTCATCACAAAGCACTGTTCGATGTGCAACTCGATTGGTCATGCTGGGAAAAGAAGATATCAGCATGTTAACCAAGCAGAGGCGCAAGTTCTTCGATGACACCTGGGCAATTCATTGCGGGTCAAAGCGATCGGCCAAGCTCTCCTCGGATCGGCGGCCGCACGCGCTGTCTTGAAAAAGCTGGGGGACCCAGAGATGGGCTGCGATGGGGGTTTGTCCGGATCAACATGGATGACTGAAACTCAGGCCTTGCCCTGCTCGTGCTCCAAGTCCAAGTAGCCTCAGCTATTCAGAAATGTTGAAGCTTAGCTCGCCGAAATCCATGGGCTTGCGATTGGTAGCAATAGTTCCGCATGCCAAGCTCTTCGCGCCGAGCCTCAAACCCCCCCCCCCCTGCCCTGCCAACTTCAAGCAGGCAGCCGACCCGCGGCGCAAAAGGATGGCCCAGCTTCTGCAAAGCTTGGTAGAGCGGCCAGTACATCTCCTCCAACAGCCAAAAGAAGGCACATGCCACATGCCCGACCTCCACCTCCGTGCTGGTCAACCCTGCCGAACTGAAGACAAACCTGACGAATGGTTGTTCTCTCCTCCGCCAGGACTGGTAGAGCCCCTTGCGAGCCCAAGGTCACGAAGTAGCCTGCCAGGTTCGGCTGAAAGCTCTGTGCAATACGCGCCACAATGTCAGCTGTCAACCGAACCTACCTAATCTAGCATGCATGGTCCGTCAGGTGCTAGGGAGTGCCAACTAGTCGCCGTTTCAAGCTCCACCATTTCGTGAGATAGAATCTAAGCGATTGTGCTGACAATGTTGTGCTTAGAGGTGGCCGTGGCTGTTGCGGCGGCCGTGGCTGCTGCGGCAGTGGCTGTTGCGGCAGTGGCTGTTGCGGCCGTGGCTGCTGCGGCAGTGGCTGTTGCGGCAGTGGATGTTGCGGCCGTGGCTGTTGCGGCCGTGGCTGTTGCGGCAGTGGCTGTTGCGGCAGTGGCTGTTGCGGCAGTGGCTGTTGCGGCAGTGGCTGTTGCGGCAGTGGCTGTTGCGGCAGTGGCTGTTGCGGCAGTGGCTGTTGCGGCGGGGCTGTTGCGGCGATGCTGGCTGTGGCTGTGGCGGTGGCTATGGCTGTTGCTGTTGTCCAAGTGGGCAGAACACGGACCCTGGTTTGGCTTGCAAGGCGATCACGGTTGGAGAAATCGCGGCCTGATCTCAAATTGAATGAGCTCATGAACCAATGAGTGCTTGGCCGCAAGGTCATCTCTTCTGGAACCTGGTTCATCTAAGATGTAAAAGTAAGCGTGGATTTTTTTAAGGTAGCCGCCTTTCAGCACATGAGCCACGTTGAAAATATGCATTGCCATAAAGGGACATGGAACATTGGTTAGTCCCCTCGTTGTTGGATATCTAGTGACTTGCCCCAAGTCCCTCAAAAATGAGGGAGAAGGACTACTGGATATGCTCGCCAAATCTCATGAAATAGATTTCGGGACTGCGTATTGGGAAGGCAGGTCCCGACCAAAGTAGCTAGTGCTCACATGATAAATGAGCAGTACCGGATACATTTTGGCCATCGCATCATTGCTGATGCTATCCTTGTGATTTCTTTGATTCAGTGTGGTGCTTGTGCAACAGAAAAAGAGAGAAGACGTCGATGAGTTTTATGCATGGGGCATCTTGCTTGATGAAGTACGACAACAAGAAGCAACAACTTGCAGTTACAAATGTCAATGAATGTTGCATCGTTGCAAAACGCAGCAAGAAACACACATACTGCATATCGTACAAGTTAAGCGTTGTTTCTTGTATACAAACGGCTACTCTCTGTATGCCAGCCCTATTGATGAGTTCAATTGTATGTAACTGTTGTTTCCGAAGTACGAAGCATGCCGACCAAACAATACGTGCATACATGCATCTACCCAGTCCCACATAAAAGGTTGGTCAAATGTACATTAATAAATGCTGTCACTGAAATGGAGCTGTCTACTTGTGTTTACGTCCATTTGTCGTTGACTTTGATTCATGCAGCAGGCAGCAGGCGCATGAGGAACCTGCGTTGAAGGAGCCTTCCTCGATCGCATGCGGGTTCTCCTCCTGCACAGCCGTTGTGGCTGACAGTCTGCCACTTGGGTACACCCAGTGACATAAGCAACAGGATCCGGTGCAAACCAGTGACTGGTGTTGCTTAACCAGTCACACAAATCCCATAGAATCCTTTGTTCTACCAATTTCAGCGGCTCCTCCATAACCCACAAGCCGGCGCCGCCGCCAGTGCCCACCAGGCATTCTAGGAATGCCCTCACCTCGCCGACATGGACAAACCAGGTGCTGGCAATTGCATCTTGGGCATCTTGGGAAGCGGCTGTCTGGGGCGTTTCACCAAGGCCTTGCAGGGGCAAGCGCGCCCACTGCTTCTCCAACACCAGGAGATCCGGCGCGCTGGTGGATGGACAAAATCCATTTCGCACCACCTGAAAACCATGGAAAAACCATTATTTGTTGGCATGTACAGCACAATCACCAGAAACCAGGGTCTCTGAACGGTGCTGCGATTTCTGGATTTCGCAACCATCCACATGTCCGGGCCAATCCAACCAATGGAATGGCAAAAACCGACTCGCGCGAGGCCGCCGTTTCACCGCCTCCAGGCACCCGGTAAGCCGTTGCTAGCACCGGCACCCGCTGCTCCGCCCAGTGCCTGGCCGTTCTGAGCCAAGCTGCAAGAAGTCAAAGCATGGCGCCTTGTCCATATGGGTTTGGTCTCAAAAACGAAAACCCTCGAAAGTGGCTGGTTCCCTTTTTGTTTCCTTTTGAAACCATCACAAAAAGCGATCGAGTAGACGACAGAATCAAGCCTGGCAGTGCACCCAAAAGGCATAGGTCTCAAATCATTCCCCAACTATGGAACAATGCTTGACACGACACAGCTCAAGACAAGCATGATATCAGCATACCGCAAGATCGGCATGCCTCAGGCAAGAGTACCAAGCGAAGTAGTGCACGTCAAAGCCTTGTGGAATGGCAAAGTGACTGGTGGTTGAGAAACAGCGCTGTTTTCAGCTTGCCATAGCACTAGACAGGTCCATGCACATCTCACCTGGATGGAAGAGCACCACGAGCTGCGGCGGAGGCAGATCCTAGCAAAACTCACGCCACTTGCGAGGCCAATTTGGGTTTTGGGCCCCTCGTGTAAAAGCGCGCCAGCTCAGAAGAAGCCTTTGTTGCCGGCTTCGGTGGCAGATCCGAGAGCCAAGAGCTCCTCCTGGCAGGCCATGAAGCGCTGGTAGGTCTGGGGGAAGACGGACCTCGGTGCACATCAAACTGCTGCCCCGCTGGTCCGAACGCCAATTTTCTGGGCATCAAAATCAACCGGTGCGCGCCGTCTGCGCACAGGAGCACACGGCACAGCCGAATGGCTCATCCGTCCAGAAAAAAAAAATCCAAGAAAAGCCGGCAAGCAAGGCCAACTGGAGAAGGCAGCCGAAGAGCAGGCTGCCCCTTCCTTCAACCCTGCCAGGCCATGGAACACAAGTGGCTAAGATCAAGTTCAAAGGCTCCAAGCTCAACCCTGCGACCCACAAGGCCCCAGTCTCGTAAGGCGTGGACACCTCCAGGTCAGCCCGCAGCTCTGGCCCCAGCAGCTCCTGTACTCAGAATCCGATCGAGGGGATTGGCCGAAGAAGAAAAAGGAAGCCTGGAACTTTCTAGATTTACGGTGGTTTTCTGTTTCGCGGAATTGTTTTCCAGTTTTTTGGTGTATTTTTTCCAGTTTCTTTTTCTAGACACTTGCACTGCAGATCTTCTCCGCCTTCTTCTGGATCACCCCAGGTCACAACAGCCCCAGATTCAAGAATGGCAGCAAAAGCACCGCCGCTTGATTGGATGCGCTTGACGCTTTTCAGCTGCTCCTGCACCTGGCTGCTGTCTCTGCCCCAGTCTGCCCAACCCCAGGTCACAACAGCCCCAGATTCAAGAATGGCAGCAAAAAGCACCACCGGTAGTTGCTTAGATGCGCTTGAGGTTCTTCAGCTGCTCTTGCACCTGGCTGCTGTCTCCGCCATACTCTGGATCGCCCCACGTGACAACATCCCCAGATTCAAGAATGGCCGCAAAAGCACTGCAAGTTGCTTGGATGCGCTTGACGTTCTGGAGCTGCTCTTGCACCTGGCTGCTGTCTCCGCCATCTTCTGGAACGCCCCAGGTGACAACAGCCCCAGACTCAAGAATGACAGCAAACGCACACTCAGCTGCTTGGATGCACTGGACGTCTCTCAGCTGCTCTTGCACCCAGCTGCTGTCTCCGTCTTCTTCTGGATCACCCCAGGTCACAACAGCCCCAGATGCAAGAATGACAGCAAAAGCACGCTCAGCTGTGTGAATGCGCTGGACATTCCTCAGCTTCTCTTGCACTTTGCAGCTGTCTCCTCCCATGTCTGAACGACCCCAGGTGACAACCTCGCCTCCGTGGACGTGCCAAACAAATGCCTTGTAGGTGGCTGCCAATGTGCCCGGCTGTGCAACCGCGTCCACCACATCCCCATCTCGCAACCCGGCGTCACTCAGCGCGGCTGTCAAGTCGAGCAAGTTGGTCTGTGCAAGTTGCTCTGCGCCAGTTGCTCCGTGCAAGCGCTTTGCGCATGTGCTCTGTGCAAGTTGGTCTGTGCAAGTTGCTCTGCGCAAGTGCTTTGTGCAATTGCTCTGTGCAAGTTGCTCTGCGCAAGTTGCTCTGCGCAAGTGACTCTGCGCAAGTTGCTCTGCGCAAGTGCTGCCGGAGCTGTGGGAATGTACTTCGCATACTATGTTTGTACTTAAAAGTTGCGATTTTCCAGCCGGAGCTGCGGGGGTGTGCTCCGCGTACTACGTTTGTACTTAAAAGTTGCGCGGGAGCACGCTCCGCATACTACGTCTGTACTTAAAAGTTGCGATTTTCCAGCCGGAGCTGCAGGAGTACGGTCCGCGTACTACGTTGCGATTTTCAAGCCGGAGCTGCGGGGGTGTGCTCCGCGTACTACGTTTGTACTTAAAAGTTGCGATTTTCCAGCCTGAGCTGCGGGAGCACGCTCCGCATACTACGTCTGTACTTAAAAGTTGCGATTTTCCAGCCGGAGCTGCAGGAGCACGCTCCGCGTACTACGTTTGTACTTAAAAGCTGCGATTTTCAAGCCGGAGCTGCCGCGGACCAGGGGGGAATCGAACCCGCGACCGCGGGATTGCGAAAGCAGGCGCGCAAACCACGAGACAACTTCCAAAGGCCGTTTCGCGAGCAAGAAAATTGCACGGCGCCACAGCGAGAGCGCTGCGACACGCACAATCTCCGCAGAGGGTTCGCCGAGACTAAATTCGCACGGCGCCACAGCGAGAGCGCTTCGACGCGCACGATCTCCGCAGAGGGTCGCGCGCGGACCGCAGAAATCGTAAAAAGTCCTCAGTTTTTGAACCTCGACCACGCGAATCTCCGCAGAGGGTCGCGCACGCATGCTAAAAATCGTAAAAAGTCCTCAGTTTTTTAACCTCGACCACGCGAATCTCCGCACAGGGTCGCGCGCGCATGCTAAAAATCGTAAAAAGTCCTCAGTTTTTTAACCTTGACCACGCGAATCTCCGCAGAGGGTCGCGCGCGGCCAGCAGAAATCGCAAAAAGTCCTCAGTTTTTGAACCTCGGCCACGCGAATGTCCGCAGAGTCGCGCGCGCACCGCAGAAATCGTAAAAAGTCTCAGTTTTTGAACCTCGGCCACGCGAATGTCCGCAGAGTCGCGCGCGCACCGCAGAAATCGTAAAAAGTCTCAGTTTTTTGACCTCGACCACGCGAATCTCCGCAGAGGGTCGCAATCCCGAGCGACGATCAAACTCCCGCCCCGGCGCCTTAGAAACCTAAACTAACTTACATAGCTGCTAACGCCGAAGCTCTACGCAAGCTCTACCTAACCTTGGCTCTGTGCCACCTGGCTCTGTGTCACTTGGCTCTGTGCCACTTGGCTCTATGTAACTTGGCTCTATGTAACTTGGCTCTATGTAACTTAACTTGGCTCTATGTAACTTGGCTCTATGTAACTTGGCTCTATGTAACTTGGCTCTATGTACTTGGCTCTATGTAACTTGGCTCTATGTAACTTGGCTCTATGTAACTTGGCTCTATGTAACTTGGCTCTATGTAACTTGGCTCTATGTAACTTGGCTCTATGTAACTTGGCTCTATGTAACTTGGCTCTCTATGTAACTTGGCTCTATGTAACTTGGCTCTATGTAACTTGGCTCTATGTAACTTGGCTCTATGTAACTTGGCTCTATGTAACTTGGCTCTATGTAACTTGGCTCTATGTAACTTGGCTCTATGTAACTTGGCTCTATGTAACTTGGCTCTATGTAACTTGGCTCTATGTAACTTGGCTCTATGTAACTTGGCTCTATGTAACTTGGCTCTATGTAACTTGGCTCTATGTAACTTGGCTCTATGTAACTTGGCTCTATGTAACTTGGCTCTATGTAACTTGGCTCTGTGCAACTTGGCTCTGTGCAACTTGGCTCTGTATGTAACTTGTCCAAGGGCTCCGCACGGAAGAACCCTTCGCGATGCTTTCGGGGAACAAATGTTTGCTTGCATGCCTGCTTGCTTGCTTGCTTGCTGGCTTGCTTCCTTGTTTGCTTGCTTGCTTGCTTGCTTGCATGCTTGTCTGCTTGCTTCAAACAAAATGTTGGCTTGCATGCTTGCTTGCTTGCTTGCTTGCTTGCTTGCTTGCTTGCTTGCTTGCTGGCTTGCTTCCTTGTTTGCTTGCTCGCTTGCATGCTTGCTTGCTTGCTTTGCTTGCTTGCTTGCCTGTTTGCATGCTTGCTTGCTTGCTTGCTTGCTTGGTGGCTGGCTTGCTTCCTTGTTTGCTTGCTTGCTTGCATGCTTGCTTGCTTGCTTTGCTTGCTTGCTTGCCTGTTTGCATGCTTGCTTGCTTGCTTGCTTGCTGGCTGGCTTACTTCTGCGTTTGCTTGCTTGCTTGCTTGCTTGCTTGCGTGCTTGGTTGCCAACTTGCTCCAAATGCTTGCTTGCTGGCTTGCTGGCTTGCTGGCAAGCTTGCTTGCTTCCTTGCTTTGCCTACTTGCTTGCTTGCTTGCTAGCAAGCCCTCGGTTACGGCTAACCCCTTGCTTGCTTCCTTGCTGGTCTAACTAGAAAAAAATACGCCGAAAAACCGGAAAACAATTCCCCAGAAAATAGGGGAGCCTAGATTTACCACCAAAATGGCCACCAAACCCAAAAAGCGACTAAGTCCATACTAAAGTCCATGAACCCTGGAAGTGAGGCTATGAATCTTCAATTGGGGGCCCTTTGCTGGACATCAAACTTTCGGGGAGAAACATGTCCACAAACCACTTAGAGTTGGTGGTGCTCAATGAAATTTCACAGCCTGGAATTGCCTAATGCCCAGATGGAGGCAAAAATGCCGACGGTGACATGTCCCCGGTGGGCAGGTTGGTCTCCCTCGACAGAGGAGCAACCCTATTCTTGCATCAGATTTTCGTCGCTCGTGCCACACCCATCATCCGGGTGGCCATCCGAATGCAGAGATCTCGCTCCTCGCTGGGCTCCTTTCCCGCGCCCACGGCATGCGGGCCCACCTCAGCGAGAAAGGCGGGCGAGATGGCGGTCCGTGGCAACCTGGCAATTGGAAGCTACCCAAGGGATGGGCCAGCAAGGAAAAACCCAAGATCGCATTTCAAAGGCGCGGAAGATTTCAGGGCGATCAACCAGCGAGTTCTTGACACCAAAGAGCAGCAATACGCCAGTGTTTGAGATCAACAGAGGTGAAATTTGCAGACGGTGGGCGGCCAAGAAGCAGACCCGTATACCGTATACCTCTTCCCTTCTTTCTGTGGCTGGGCAGCAGTCCGGGCCGCAGTCCGCTCTGTCACAGCTGTCACTTGTCAGGGCCATGGTACAGCTGTGCGGAAGGAAGCAGGGAAGATCTCTTGGCCGGGTAGCTGTCAAAAAAGAAGAAAAAAATGGAGGCCAGGTATCTTGCCAGCGGCTAAGGAACAGTAGAACAAAGTCACCCTTTTGTCGATCGGATCTGGGGCCAACGGCGATCCTAGGACCGAAGCCCGCGCCAACACGCAAGCCCAAGCGCTCCCAGAACCCCCACCGCCAAAGGGCCAGCACCACCCGCGCTTTGGCAGGCAGCGCCGAGGCGAGCACCTGGTGCAAGAACCAATGAGCCGAAGGAATGATCGACGGCACTGCTTGTGATTTCTTGGGGAAGGCTTGCAACGCGGGGCTGAAAAAAATATGTGGGTGCGGCTCAAGATTAAAGAACTAGGGTTACGCAGGTGTTAGTCTTTGGTTCCATTTACCAAGGTGCCATTCTGGTACATTTATTTGAGCCACAGCCATGTGTCTCTGCGTAGCCTGACTCTTTTGGAGGATGACTATGTGTGTGTGTGCGTTGTTAACCTGCGCGATTTACTCTCTTTCGCTGTCTGTTTGACCCAAGCACGTGCCCATTCGAAGGTTCATGACAGACCGTGCCTCGAAGTCCATGGAACGCTCCGCGTCACCGGCGCCCACGATGTGCAGCACCTGGCCGCCCAGAAGGCATCTGACTTGCCGCTCTTGACGCATTGCCACGGGTCACAGGGAAGTGAATGTCAACTGCAACCCAATAAGGATGGGTCGTGCAAGCACTCGCGAGCTTGAGACAAGATCCCAGGTGTCATCTGCACATATATATATATATATCAATGTATATATATATATATACACAGTAGTAGTGACCGGGGGAGTCGCAAAGTCAGTCAAATGCGGGCTCATGCGAGGGCATCTGGTAAATAAGTCCACTCTAAAGCAGCAAAAGGAACCGCAAAAGCCGGTATGCTTTATCTCAAGAGCTTCATGGGGTGGCAGCAAACAAATCTTCTTGGGGCCTCCCAAATCACACAAAACTTGGGACCCAAAGCAAAAGGGACCAGGCGCTTGGGTGTAAGGTTTCATCAACCGCTTTTTTTGGAGAACTCCACGGCCCAAGTGTCTTCACCGCAGCGCGACTCAACTCCTCTGTGCTGAAACCACCTCTTGCTTCCCCCAAGCTATAACAGGCTGTATAAGAGAGGTGAAATCTTCGGAGAAACCGCAAAAAAGAATGAAAACAGCCGTCAAGTACAGAACGAAACATGACTGTGGGCTTTGTAGCCAAATCACGGACTCAGACAACGAAACAGGTGTTGGTCGCAAAAGAAACTACCTGGGCATTGCCTGTGGATGTTTGAAAAAGACGAATTATCATGAAGGAAGATGTAGCACCAGTCATTTCCGAAGTCTTCGGCTCTTAGCCTCCCCAATCAAAGCTCGGGTGCCAACAAAGGAACTGCTCACAAGAGCCTGTACCGAAACGACCGGGGCGAAAAATCTGGAAGGCTTTGGGTTGCAACCCCGCCTCCGGCCGCAGCTGGGTATCCTCCAGCGCTGCCTTGATGGTGGCAGCACACGAGCTGCCGCGCGCCTCCAGGAAAAAAAGGTACGAAAACCCACATCGGTGCGCCTCTCCATGGGCAAGAGACCAACCTGCCCGAAACTCAACGCAGGGCGACTGACACCAAATCCCAAGGTATCCACAGGAAAAGAAAAAAAACAAACAACAAAAAAAAAAAAAAAAACGGGGGAAGAGCACTGGGCCAGCCATGTCTCAGGCGACTCCAAGACCAGTTCTGTACCCTTTTCTCAGCCGCCCCGCGCTGCGAGGCAGCATCAGCTCCTGTGCACCCACCCTTCTCGACATGGACCTAGGAGACCTTCAGTGGAGAGGTTAGAACAAGGGTACCCTTTTTTCTGCAGTCTATTTTAGTAGGGGAACCCTCCCAACCAAAAAAAGGGACCGAAAGGGTTTCGCTTCCTTTCTGGGCTTGCATCAGGTTCCAGGCAAAGAGCGGAGAAGCACTCTCTGAGTCGAGTCGAAACCCGTCGCTTTCACACCAAGAGCCCGCAACCCCGTCCGTGGCTCGATTAATAGAAGCTCTTGAAGTGCTGGAAATTAAGATTCTCTGTTTGGGCGTTGACATATTGTACCCTTGAGCAACGAGGCTAAAACGGATGATGGAAGAGGGTCTTCTAATCATGCAATATCCGGCAAACTGCAAAACTCACAATTTGGAGCTTTTGCACATGAAAACAACAACCTGACAAAATGCTTGTGTTGAGTAGACACAGTGAATCCGTGCTGGCAGCTTCACTCCCAGCCCTCCTTGCGCGACGACATTGCGCAGCCGGTCGCCCATAGCTTGTCTAAAGCTCGTCTTGTCCATAGCCACGAGGCTTTACTCTTACTCGGCTGCGTCAGAAGTCATCTGCCATCGTCACCCACACTATGGGTTCCATTAAACGGCATTTCGGATTCCTCTACAAAACTCGGTTGCGTTTTGCTCCCCTGCCAAAAGATTAACAATTAGCGGTTTAATGGAAAACCCACTAGTTGGCAAAAAGTCAAAGTCCTAACATCCCTTGGCAAAATGCACCTCTGAAAAGCAGGGCTGCGAGATCTGCTTGCTCGAAGCACATGCCTTTGCTTAGGATGGACAGTCGCCGATTGGCCATGCCCCAAACGACTCAAAGGGGCGACCGGACTGCAAGCGCTGCACGGTCGCCGGGCCTTTCTCTTTCAAGGGATGAACTGTCTCCGCGGAAACCCTCCTTCCTTTTGGAGAGGATGGCAGCTCCTATGATAGAGAGGTGGGGAGAAAGAGGCATAGTGTGGTGGTAGAGAAAGAGAGAGAGAGAGAGAGAGAGAGAAAGAGAGGCAGATGGAGGATGGGGAGGAGAGAGCGAGAGGGAGGAAAAAGGAGAAAGGGGAGGCCAATGTCGGCCGAGTGAGACGGAGGCATATTCTGGTCAGCCGGAAGGGCCACGGCTTTCAGCTCCTAGGCCAGCGTGGAACTGTCCATGTGCTTGCTCTGGATTGCCTTCTTAGCTCCAAAGCTCTTATCGATTTTTACACGCGGATCTGTCCCTACTAAGAGAGCCATGCCCGATGCATCCGTGCCCATGCCTGCCCACACCTTCCCAGTCCCACATTCATTCCGCGCCTCCTGCTGCCGGCGCGGCAACCTCGTCAAGCCACGGTGGTTGCCTGATCCTTTCCGATGTTCGTTCTCCGCAAGGCTCAAAAACAGAAATGTCCCACCAAAGCGGCAGATTGCTGGACTGAAATACTTAACAGCCCAGAGGTGATGGGTGACGTGTGAATGGGGCAACTGACTGTTGCGCCTGCTGCACTGGTGTGACCCGGCTGCCAGAACCTGGCAGGCCATCCCTTAGCAACCCTGTCAACACCCCATGCTGCGCCGTAAGGTGTGTCCCTCTCGTTCTCTTGCCCGCGCTCGAGCAAATAGGAGCACTGACCACAGGGACAGTTGACACAAATATGAACAACCGTCAATGAATTGCAGCACCATCTGGCATGGCAAAAAGCTTCATGAAAACAGGAACTTGAGTGCAACTCGTCTGCAAAATGTGGGAAAGGTATGGCAAAAAAGGTATGCGTTCTGCATCTATAATAGCCCCCATGCCTGCCCACACCTTCCCAGTCCCACGTTCAGTCCCCGCCTCCTGCTGCCGGCGCGGCAACCTCGTCAAGCCACGGTGGTCGAACTTGGTAAGCATTCCTAATCCAACAACAAGAGGCTCGAGACCTGCCTGATCCTATCCTATGTGCGTTCTCCGCAAGGCTCCAAAAAAGAAATGTCCCACCAAAGCGGCAGATTGCTGGACTGAAATACTTAACAGCCCAGAGGTGATGGGTGACCTGTGAATGGGGCAACTGACTGTTGCGCCTGCTGCACTGGTGTGACCCGGCTGCCAGAACCTGGCAGGCCATCCCTCCTCCAGCAACCCTGTCAACACCCCATGCTGCGCCGTAAGGTGTGAATGCTCCCTCTCGTTCTCTTGCCCGCGCTCGAGCAAATAGGAGCACTGCCCACAGGGACAGTTGACACAAATATGAACAATCGTCAATCAATTGCAGCACCATCTGGCATGGCAAAAAGCTTCATGAAAAAAGGAACTTGAGTGCAACTCGTCTGCAGAATGTGGGCAAGGTATGGGAATGGCCAGAAAGGTATGCCTTCTGCATCCGTCATGAGCCCATGCCTGCCCACATCTTCCCAGTCCCACGTTCAGTCCCCGCCTTCTGATGCCGGCGCGGCAACCTCGTGCATTCCAGCCGAACAACAACATGCTCAGGACCAACCAACCCCCACGTCGCCTGGCTCAAAAGAAGATCAACCATCTGAGAACCAGCTCAAATCAAACCCAGGGGACAAAATGGCTCAACCCCAGTTGCAAAAAAACAGTAGATGGCACGTCGGGTCGCGGGGTCGTTTATAAATAGTAGATGGCGCTGGTCTTCCTGAAAGCTGGAACGGAGCCATCTACTATTGACAAAAATCATGCGTTTCGAAAACCTGCGCCATCTACTTTTGACAGCCAAGAATTGGTTTGTTTCCTGGTCGTTGAATCGAAATCCTTTTTTCAGATGTCGAACTAAAAGGTCGTGGCATTCACCCCCCCCTTCAAGCATAAAGGGGTGCGGCACAACCTATCGACCCTGTCCTGACTGACCGACGCATTTGGCCTGTCCCCTCCAGCCCGGCAAAACAAAGGTGATGGCGCATTTTTTAAAGTAGTGGCATAAGTTGGGCACTGCTTGCAAGGGGTTGGTGATGGCAGAGGGGCGACGAAGGGGCTGGTGATGGCAGAGGGGCAGAGCTTAAATTGGGCGCTGTTGACAAAAAGTAGATGTTGGCAAAAGTAGCTGGCGCAACCTTGCTTGAGCCTTTGACCAGAGCTGAACCAGGGCTAGGGCCTCTGCCTTCGCCCGGAGCTGGCGCAGCCAGGGGTGAGCAAGGGGCTGGTGATGGCAGAGGGGCAAAACGAAGGTTGAGGGGCAGGTTGGCGCTGTTGATAAAAGTAGAGATGGCGCAATGCTCCTGAGTTTTTCGCCGGAGGTGGGGCCGATGGGCTGGGTGCGCAAGGCACTGGTGATGGCAGAAGGGCAGAGCGTAAGTTGGGCGCTGTTGACAAAAGTAGATGGCGCAACCCTCCTGAGCCTTCGGCCGGCGCTGGGCGGAGCCGGGGCGATGATCTGGGTGAGCGCAGGGCTGGTGATGGCAGAGGGGCAGAGCACAAGTTGGGCGCTGTTGACAAAAGTCGGCCGGCGCTGGGCGGAGCCGGGGCGATGAGCTGGGTGAGCGCAGGGCTGGTGATGGCAGAGGGGCAGAGCGTAAGTTGGGCACTGTTGACAAAAGTAGATGGCGCAACCCTCCTGAGCCTTCGGCCGGCGCTGGGCGGAGCCGGGGCGATGAGCTGGGTGAGCGCAAGGTTGGTGATGGCAGCAGGGGCAGAGCGTAAGTTGGGCGCTGTTGACAAAAGTAGATGGCGCCTCCTGAGCCTTCGGCCGGCGCTGGGCGGAGCCGGGGCGATGAGCTGGGTGAGCGCAGGGCTGGTGACGGCAGAGGGGCAGAGCGTAAGTTGGGCGCTGTTGACAAAAGTAGATGGCGCAACCCTCCTGAGCCTTCGGCCGGCGCTGGGCGGAGCCGGGGCGATGAGCTGGGTGAGCGCAAGGTTGGTGATGGCAGGAGGGGCAGAGCGTAAGTTGGGCGCTGTTGACAAAAGTAGATGGCGCAACCCTCCTGAGCCTTCGGCCGGCGCTGGGCGGAGCCGGGGCGATGAGCTGGGTGAGCGCAAGGTTGGTGATGGCAGAAAAGGCAGAGCGTAAGTTGGGCGCTGTTGACAAAAGTAGATGGCGCAACCCTCCTGAGCTTGCCGGCGCTGGGCGGACCGGGGCGTTGAGCTGGGTGAGCGCAGGGGCTGGTGAGGGCAGAGGGGGCAGAGCGTAAGTGGGGCTGTTGACAAAAGTAGATGGCGCCTCCTGATCCTTCGGCCGGCGCTGGGCGGATGCCGGGGCGATGAGGCTGGGTGAGCGCAGGGCTGGTGACGGCAGAAAGGCAGAGCGTAAGTTGGGCGCTGTTGACAAAAGTAGATGGCGCAACCCTCCTGAGCCTTCGGCGCCGGCGCTGGGCGGAGCCGGGGCGATGAGCTGGGTGAGCGCAAGGGCAGGTGATGGCAGAGGGGCAGCGCGTAAGTTGGGCGCTGTTGACAAGTTGGGCGCTGTTGAGATGGCGCAGAACCGCAGACAAAAGTAGATTGCGCCTCCTGAGCCTCGGCCGGCGCTGGGCGGAGCCGGGGCGATGAGCTGGGTGAGCGCAGGGCTGGTGATGGCAGAGGGGCAGAGCGTAAGTTGGGCGCTGTTGACAAAAGTAGATGGCGCAACCCTCCTGAGCCTTCGGCCGGCGCTGGGCGGAGCCGGGGCGATGAGCTGGGTGAGCGCAGGGTTGGTGATGGCAGAGGGGCAGAGCGTAAGTTGGGCGCTGTTGACAAAAGTAGATGGCGCCTCCTGAGCCTTCGGCCGGCGCTGGGCGGAGCCGGGGCGATGAGCTGGGTGAGCGCAGGGCTGGTGATGGCAGAGGGGCAGAGCGTAAGTTGGGCGCTGTTGACAAAAGTAGATGGGCAACCCTCCTGAGCCTTCGGCCGGCGTATGAGCTGGGTGAGCGCAGGGCTGGTGATGGCAGAGGGGCAGAGCGTAAGTTGGGCGCTCAAAAGTAGATGGCGCAACCCTCCTGAGCCTTCGGCCGGCGCTGGGCGGAGCCGGGGCGATGAGCTGGGTGAGCGCAGGGCTGGTGATGGCAGAGGGGCAGAGCGTAAGTTGGGCGCTGTTGACAAAAGTAGATGGCGCAACCCTCCTGAGCCTTCGGCCGGCGCTGGGCCGGAGCCGGGGGAGCCGGGGCGATAAAGGGGCTGGTGATGGCAGAGGGGCAGAGCGTAAGTTGGGCGCTGTTGACAAAAGTAGATGGCGCAACCCTCCTGAGCCTTCGGCCGGCGCTGGGCGGAGCCGGGGCGATGAGCTGGGTGAGCGCAGGGCTGGTGATGGCAGAGGGGCAGAGCGTAAGTTGGTGCGCTGTTGACAAAAGTAGATGGCGCAACCCTCCTGAGCCTTCGGCCGGCGCTGGGCCGGAGCCGGGGGAGCTGGGGCGATAAAGGGGCTGGTGATGGCAGAGGGGCAGAGCGTAAGTTGGGCGGTCCCCTCCTGCTCTGGCCCGAAAAAATGAGCAACTTTCATGTTGCCAGTACATGTATTTGTTGCAAAGTAAACTAGATTGCCAGTGATAGAAACAGTATCAGTACCAAAATTAGTATTGCCAATGCTAAGTTTAATGTTACGGGTACTTGATGTAACATGTATTAGATTTAGCATGCAAACACTAGCTTCAGTACTGCCGATACAAATTTATACAAATGTCTTACTGTTTGTGCCAGGCTTCATATTGTGCTATCTTTGCGTATGCCCCGCAAAGGCGGTCTACGGAAAGCTGGAAACGTTGAAAGTGCACGCGCGTTGCCAAGCGAATCCTCCGAGTACTCACTTCAAACAGCTAAAACCAAATCTAGTATTGCCAGGACTAAATGTAGTATTGTTTGTATCAAACTTAGTATTGCCAGCACCAACTTTGGTATTGCCCCTAAATTTAGTGTTGCCACCACTTAATTACATATTCGTACGAGAAAAAAAAGTCCTTGGCCACAACCACCCAAGCCGGGTGTTCAGAAAACCAAAAAAGAGTTGTGCCATCTACTCTGGCCAGAACATGTCCGATAATTTTGCGATAATTGATAATCTCCGTTTGTCAATAGTAGATGGCACTCCCCCCCAATTTTTTGAGCCATCTACTCTCAAATCAGAGAAAGGGGAGGCCAATGTCGGCGGAGTGAGACGGAGGCATATTCTGGTCAGCCGGAAGTTTGACGCGCCTGCGCTGGGCCACGGCTTTCAGATCCTAGGCCAGCGTGGAACTGTCCATGTGCTTGCTCTGGATTGCCTTCTTAGCTCCAAAGCTCTTACCGATTTTTACACGCGGATCCGTCCCTACTAAGAGAGCCATGCCCGATGCATCCGTGCCCATGCCTGCCCACACCTTCCCAGTCCCACATTCATTCCGCGCCTCCTGCTGCTGGCGCGGCAACCTCGTCAAGCCACGGTGGTCGAACTTGGTAAGCATTCCAAATCCAACAATAAGAGGCTCAAGACCTGCCTGATCCTTTCCGATGTGCGTTCTCCGCAAGGCTCCAAAAAAGAAATGTCCCACCAAAGCGGCAGATTGCTAGACTGAAATACTTAACAGCCCAGAGGTGATGGGTGACCTGTGAATGGGGCAACTGACTGTTGCGCCTGCTGCACTGGTGTGGCCCGGCTGCCAGAACCTGGCAGGCCATCCCTTAGCAACCCTGTCAACACCCCATGCTGCGCCGTAAGGTGTGAATGCTCCCTCTCGTTCTCTTGCCCGCGCTCGAGCAAATAGGAGCACTGACCACACGGACAGTTGACACAAATATGAACAACCGTCAATGAATTGCAGCACCATCTGGCATGGCAAAAAGCTTCATGAAAAAAGGAACTTGAGTGCAACTCGTCTGCAAAATGTGGGAAAGGTATGGCAAGAAAGGCATGCCTTCTGCATCTATAATGAGCCCATGCCTGCCCACACCTTCCCAGTCCCACATTCATTCCGCGCCTCCTGCTGCCGGCGCGGCAACCTCGTCAAGCCACGGTGGTCGAACTTGGTAAGCATTCCTAATCCAACAATAAGAGGCTCGAGACCTGCCTGATCCTTTCCAATGTGCGTTCTCCGCAAGGCTCAAAAACAGAAATGTCCCACCAAAGCGGCAGATTGCTGGACTGAAATACTTAACAGCCCAGAGGTGATGGGTGACCTGTGAATGGGGCAACTGACTGTTGCGCCTGCTGCACTGGTGTGACCCGGCTGCCAGAACCTGGCAGGCCATCCCTCCTCCAGCAACCCTGTCAACACCCCATGCTGCGCCGTAAGGTGTGAATGCTGCGCTCGAGCAAATAGGAGCACTGACCACAGGGACAGTTGACACAAATATGAACAATCGTCAATCAATTGCAGCACCATCTGGCATGGCAAAAAGCTTCATGAAAAAAGGAACTTGAGTGCAACTCGTCTGCAGAATGTGGGAAAGGTATGGGTATGGCCAGAAAGGCATGCCTTCTGCATCCGTCATGAGCCCATGCCTGCCCACATCTTCCCAGTCCCACGTTCAGTCCCCGCCTTCTGATGCCGGCGCGGCAACCTCGTGAATTCCAGACTGCTCAGGACCAACCAACCCCCACGGCGCTTGGCTCAAAAGAAGATCAACCATCTGAGAACCAGCTCAAATCAAACCCAGGGGACAAAATGAAACTTGTTACAAGGCTCAAAACAAGATCAACAATCATCAATCAAGGGACAAACTCATACCGCCCCTTTCGGTGTTCCCTTTGAAACTTTCCCTATTTTTTAAGCAAAGTAACCTATATAAAGGACGCCCATGTGGACCTTCCCTGAACTTTATTTGAGGTCATGAATCAGAGGTCCGGCATTCTTGCCCTGGTAAATGGAATAAACCATCTAAACCAGTGGAACCCATCTATTTTAAACAAACCAACTCCCCCACAACTTGGAAACCCGCCCAAAAGGACCCCGCCGTGGCCACCACCACGGTGGGGTTCGCAGGCTGCCGTCCGCCGCGGCCGCCGCTTCTGGCAGAACGCGAAGCGGAGAAATCCCCATGGACGCGAAATCCGGAAATCGCACCGTGAAAGTACACATCTATGTGTGTATATATATATATATATCAACAGGTAGATCCGTCCCGGGGGGGTAGCATATATGGTTATATGAATTTGTCTATTTGTTTGTTTACATTTACTTACACGTACTGTCGGTTGACAAAATCCTGCAATTCGTGCAAACCTTGCAAGACCACAACGTTCATTGGTATTTGCAGGGGATCGAATCAGAAACCAGGGTTTCGTAGGTCGAAGTGGATTTTGTCCGGCCACAGCGTGAAAAGCACATACCCAGCTGCCTTTCTTACTGTGGAATGCGTCAATTCTCTGAAGGGTGTCAACCCTGCGGGTTGGCCTCCAATCACGCACATGTACACCCAAACGCGAAAGTCCTTGCATTTTCGTGTTTTTCTTGAAAGTCCGCAGCCTGCCAGTAAAAACAACGCAACGAGTAGTCCCGGCAGGGTCCTTGCAACTGAGCCTTCCCTATTGGCACACGGCGCCCAAGCGTCTCCTAAAACTGCTTTGTTTGAGTACCACTACGGACGCAATCCCGATGGCACATCGCATGTTACAAGGCACTTAAACGCATTTTAAGCATACATGTTTAAGTACGAGTAAGAAGGCAATCCCCATGGCACATCGCATACCAGTTGGGACCAAGATGTTGCTTGACTATGTGTGTTTGCACGCCAAAAGAAGGCAATCCCCATGGCACATCGCGCCCAACAACATCGAAACAAGTCTTGCAAAAACAAGTTCGTGTGCTAGTACGAAGGCAATCCCCATGGCACATGCATACCCAAAGGCAACCAAACACATCTCAAAGACATCTTTTCGAAGCACAAAACTGAAGGCAACCCCCATGGCACATTGCATAATCAACCGCAATGTGTCTCCTAGAACTGTTTTGTCTGAGCGCCGCTACGGACGTGATCCCCATGGCACATCGCATATTGCAAGGCACTTCAGCGCATTTAAGCATACGTGTAAGAAGGCAACCAGCATGGCACATCACATGCCAGTTGGGACCGAAATGTCGCTTAACTATGTATGCTTGCTCGCCAAAAAGAAGGCAATCCCCATGGCGCATCGCATGCTCAACAACATCGAAACAATTCTTGCGAAAACAAGTTCATGCGCTAGTACGAAGGCAAGCCCCATGGCACACGCATACCCAAAGCCAACCAGATGCATCTTGAAAACATCTTTCCGAAGCACACAAATGAAGGCAACCCCCATGGCACATTGCATCATCAACCGCGATCTCCTAAAACTGCTTTGTTTGAGTACAACTACGGACGCAATCCCCGTGGCACATCGCATGTTACAAGGCACTTAGACGCATTTTAAGCATACATGTTTAAGTACGAGTAAGAAGGCAATCCCCATGGCACATCGCATACCAGTTGGGACCGAAATGTTGCTTGACTATGTGTGTTTGCACGCCAAAAAGAAGGCAATCCCCATGGCACATCGCATGCTCAACAACATCGAAACAAGTCTTGCAAAAACAAGTTCGTGTGCTAGTACGAAGGCAATCCAGCAAAGCAGTTTCAGGAGACACGTTGCGGTTGATTATGCAACGTGCCATGGGGGTTGCCTTCATTTTTGTGCTTCGAAAAGGTGTTTTCAAGATGTGTTCGGTTGCTTTTGGGTGTGCTTGTGCCATGGGGATTGCCTTCGTACTAGCACATGAACTTGTTTTTGCAAGAATTGTTTCGATGCTGTTGAGCATGCGATGTGCCATGGGGATTGCCTTCTTATTGGCGAGCAAGCACACATAGTCAAGCAACATTTCGGTCCCAACTGGTATGCGATGCGCCATGCTGGTTGCCTTCTTACTCATGCTTAGACATGTGTGCTTAAAATGCGTTTAAGCGCCTTGTAATCTGCGACGTGCCATGGGGATTGCGTCTGTAGCGGCACTCAAACAAAGCAGTATTAGGAGACACGTTGCGGTTGATTATGCAATGTGCCATGGGGGTTGCCTTCATTTTTGTGCTTCGAAAAGATGTTTTCGAGATGTGTTTGGTTGCCTTTGGGTATGCATGTGCCATGGTGAGCGCCGCTACGGACGCAATGCCCGTGGCACATTGCATATTACAAGGCGCTTAAACGCATTTGAAGCACACATGTCTAAGTATGAGTAAGAAGGCAACCAGCATGGCACATCACATACCAGTTGGGACCGAAATGTTCCTTGACTATGTATGCTTGCTCGCCGAAAAGAAGGCAATCCCCATGGCACATCGCATGCTCAACAACACTGAAACAATTCTTTCAAACACAAGTTCATGTGCTAGTGTGAAGGCAATCCCCATGGCACATGCATACCCAAAGGCAACCAAACATCTTGAACACATTTCTCGAAGCGCCAAATACAAGCAACCCCCATGGCACATCGCAGAACCAACCGCAACCGAGCACTGTTTAAACATATATATATATATGTAGTAGTAGTAGTAGTAGTAGTAGTAGTAGTAGTAGTAGTAGTAGTAGTAGTAGTAGTAGTAGTAGTAGTAGTAGTAGTAGCAGCAGCAGCAGCAGCAGCAGCAGCAGCAGGAGTAGTAGTAGTAGTAATAGTAGTAGTAGTAGCAGCAGCAGCAGCAGGAGTAGTAGTAGTAGTAGTAGTAGTAGCAGTAGCAGTAGCAGTAGCAGTAGCAGTAGTAGTAGTAGTGTAGTAGTAGTAGTAGTAGTAGTAGTAGTAGCAGAAGCAGTAGTAGTAGTAGTAGTAGTAGTAGTAGTAGTAGTCGTGGTGGTAGTAGTAGTAGTAGCAGTAGTAGGAGGTGCCTTGTGTTAAGTTTTTGGCAAGTTTACCCAGGAAAAAAACGAGTCCAAAAACGAGTCTAAAACGAGTCCGAAAAGAAAGAAAACGTGCAGCCGCAACCCACCTAGGCCTCAGCCTGAAAAGCAGGCCGTTGAAACCAACTGATGTGTTAAGCAGACTGTCGGCCTTAGCCTAATACGTATTACAAGCACTTGTTGAAGATACGTGTTTTTCAAGCGTGCGCCAGTGCGATTGGCCACCCAAAGCCCCGGCTTCCACAACGCAAGCTGTTCTAGGAATCTTGTTGAGGATGATTGCGTGTGCCAAGGCGGTTGGCCTCCCAAAGCCCCAGCTTCAACAACGCAAGCTGTTCTAGGAATCTTGTTGCGGATGACTGCGTGTGCCAACGCGCTTGGCCTTCCAAAGCCCCAGCTTCAACAACGCGAGCTGTTCTAGGAATCTTGTTGAGGATGATTGCGTGCGCCAGTGCGATTGGCCACCCAAAGCCCCGGCTTCCACAACGCAAGCTGTTCTAGGAATCTTGTTGAGGATGATTGCGTGTGCCAAGGCGGTTGGCCTCCCAAAGCCCCAGCTTCAACAACGCAAGCTGTTCTAGGAATCTTGTTGAGGATGACTGCGTGTGCCAACGCGCTTGGCCGTCCAAAGCCCCAGCTTCAACAACGCGAACTGTTCTAGGAATCTTGTTGAGGATGATTGCGTGTGCCAATGCGAATGGCCTCACAAAGCCCCAGCTTCAACAACGCAAGCTGTTCTAGGAATCTTGTTGAGGATGATTGCGTGCGCCAGTGCGATTGGCCACCCAAAGCCCCGGCTTCCACAACGCAAGCTGTTCTAGGAATCTTGTTGAGGATGATTGCGTGTGCCAAGGCGGTTGGCCTCCCAAAGCCCCAGCTTCAACAACGCAAGCTGTTCTAGGAATCTTGTTGAGGATGATTGATTGTGCCAATGCGATTGGCCTCGCAAAGCCCCAGCTTCAACAACGCAAGCTGTTCTAGGAATCTTGTTGAGGATGACTGCGTGTGCCAATGCGATTCATGTGTTAGTTGACTGAACCTTCTCATTATCTTGGCCAGAGGCAGTGTGCCATTGCGTTTTGTGATGGGGGTGGGCCTCAACATTCAACAGCGCACCTTCGCCAAACACTCCTCAAAGTATCCGGCCCCCCATGGCACACCAGACACTTGGCTTTGTGTACAGTGGGGGGCTGGGGTAGCACTTGCGTCGCCAGCAACATCTAAGCCTGCAACTTCTATCACCTCGAATCCTGCTGGCACACAGCTGAACAACACAAGGAACCAGACTCCCATGTGTTAGTTGACTGAATCTTCTCATTATCTTGGCCGGAGGCAGTGTGCCATTGCGTTTTGTGACGGGAGTGGGCCTCAACGTGCAACAGCGCCCCTTCACCAAACACTCCTCAAAGCATCCGGTCCCCCATGGCACACCAGACACTTGGCTTTGTGTACGGTGGGGGGCTGGGGTAGCACTTGCATCGTCAGCAACATCTAAGTGAAACGAGTGTACCCATGCGATTTGATTCAAAATGGCTTCATGCCACACATCATAAAAGACAGCATGATCATGACCCTAAATAGCTTTCCCCACTGGCACACTGCTTGCGGCGCGAGATCATGGCTTGCGGGGCGTGTAACCACAAGGACCCAGTAAGTGTTTTTTCAGGCGTGTGCCAATGCGATTGGCCACCCAAAATGCCTCAACATCACCAACTCAAACCGCGATCGAGGGAAGGTGTTTTCCATGTGTGCCAGTGCGTTCGGCCTACCCAAAAGACCTCAACTTGATCAATGAAACCATCTCAGGGGACCACGTTCAGCATGTATTTCTCTACAAAAAAGACCTCAATATCACGCAGCAATTGTCTCTTGAAAACATGCTAAACTAAACGCCACTGGCACACGGAGTTGCAACGACCCTACCGGATGCGTTTCGTGTGCGTATTACACGAAAAACATGCTGCCAAAACCAAACGCAACGACTTTCACAGGTGAGAGTACATATTAGGCTTATTCGGCAATGCATGATTGTTAACGAGACGAGCAACTCACAATGCAAAATATCATATTTCCCTCACAACTACACATGCGCTCACCAACGAACCAACCAACCAACCAACCAACCAACCAACCAACCAACCAGCCAACCAACCAGCCAGCCAACCGACAAGCAAACGACCGACCGACCAAGCGACCAAACGACCAACCAATCGAGCGAGCGACTGAGCGACCAGTCCAACGAACAAACAAACAAACAAACAAACAAACAAACAAACAACCAAGCACACAAGCAAACAAGCAAGCAAAACAAGCACATACACACAACACACTCAAGGACTTGATGATTCGCTTCATTTAAATACGCCAGGATCTCAGAACCATGTTTGCCATCAAACCTGAAGCACTAACTTCATTCAAACCCAAACCCCTCAAGCCCCCGGGCTTCCCGGTTTTGCCGTAGACCGCCGCGAAGTAGGCGGGGGGCGACAGCTCCACCTCTCGTAGGCGATTGGCTTCTCCGCAGGCGCGCGCGCGCGCGCGAGCGAGCGCGCGCAAAGCGCACCGCCAGGCCTTCTCGCCGCCGGCCGCCTTGCGCACGGCCTCTGCAAAGGCCACTTGGCCCGTGACCAGCACCTGGAGAGCAAAGACTGTGCCCGTTTGGTTCCCCAATGGGTAAGCTTGGTTCCGGCCCAAAAAATCACCTTGCCACTCCGCGCTCTGCCGGGATGCGGCTCTGGCCCACACCCACCACCGGAGTACATTGGCCAGTCAACGTGTCATGGCCCTTGTCCATAGCATTTTGCTCTATAGTTAACTGTGCCAGACTTGTTGCACGGCTTGTCTGGGTCCCCTCTGATGCTTCTCAACCAAGTACAATCCTGCTATGAAATGGCCAAGGGTTCTCGGCGTCTAGGTGCTGCCGTCTAAATGACACAGGACCAAAAAGAGGTCCGCCCCTCTCGGTTGGCGCCAAATCCCCCTGCAGGGCCTCATTCAGGTTCTGCGCCTGCGGTTCCCGCAGCACCTCCCCGAGCAAAGTGCCCAGAACCTGCCGAATGCGACTTGTCCTGCTCAAAGAATTCGACAAGACTCGGGCGATCTCAGACGAGCCACTGGCATGCTTTGCCGTCCATCTCTTCCCCGCCTTGGGCTCGTTTCCGAAGACCCCGCAGCCCACATCTGGGCACACAAGGACCTGAGCACCGGTTCTCACCGGATCGCGCGCTTCGCGCGGCCTAGCTGCACTGAGCCCTGCCTCCGCCCCCATCTCCACAGCTGCTGTGACCACGGCCCGGAACTTCAGCTTCACCTCACGAGCCCAGACAGTGCGAGCCACCCCGAAGTGGCCGGATCTTTCCGCATCCGGTTGACGAGAACCACGACTGCTTTACCCAGAGGCTCCTGGCTTCGGCTTCCAATGGAAGACCCAGACCCTCCATTGGACACCCCAGAGGCGGGGTCTCAAAACCTGGCGGTTGGAGGGCCCATAATGAATCGGGAGCGTCTGGGTACAGAAAATGGTCGACGCTTGGCCGGTGAAGTGCGTGTTTGCACACAACCGAACAAACAAAAACACAACCACGGCAACTCCCGCCCAGAACTATGGCCCCGCGCCTGCTGGCAATAAGCCTTGAAGTCGCGCGGGGCATCCAGCGGGCTGTCGCTGACTCGCGGGTTCATGTTGAACATGGCCACACCTCAGACAATGAAACGGGCATCAGGCTATCCTGAGTTTCACCATCGGCTGGCACGACTCAGCTGCCTCCTCCTTTGCACCCACATGTAAAAGCGCGAAAGGGTTTGAAACAGAGTTTCGGGATGGATAAAACAGGCCCTAACCCACCAACAAGAAGAGACCACCTTATCCCCCCGGTCCCAAGGGCAAAGCGGTTGCCCTCGGCCGGCACTAACACGAACCAAAAGGGGTGCCTCGTTGTAACAAGAAGAAACCAAGCAGAAGCGCAGCACAGCGCAGAGCAGGCAGGCAAACCAGCAGCAAGCAGCACCAAGCGAGCAAAGCAAGCAATAGCAGCGCACCTCAAACAATAGCCCGACCCACCTCCAGGACAAAGAACACCGCCCCAGGCACAACGGCCGCGTAAACACGAGGCCGGTGTGAAGGTGCGCCGTGATCTTTTCCCGACGAAATGGCGAGCAATGAATGCCAGGTGAAAAGCTTGAGCCAAAAGCCGCGTTGGGCTTCGGCATAAAACATGCTATGATAGAAGTACATGCCCCCAAAAACACCCCCCTCGCCTGTACAAAGAGAAGGAGTGAATTTGGAAGGGCGCATTGGCCATGTTGAAGTTGAAAAGCAAATAAAAAGAAAACAGAGCCGATTAGGCTACCAGGGTTCGCGGCCCCATACCCGGGCACTCATTGGTGCCCGGATCCCGCCACCACCCCGAATTACGGGTATGGGGCGGATTCGCGCCGGTAGCCAAATCAAACAAGAGAAAGCAAAAAGAAACAGAAACAAAGATTTAACTCCAGAATGGCAGGCATGAAATAAAATTACATTTGCAATGCAACCACAACGAACCGCAAGGTTCAAGTGGATTTAGTTCCTGAATTCATGATTTAGGCGCATTGGCCTACTGGTTGAAACATGGTGCTTTGACCACAAGACCTTGGTCTTTAAAGTAGCACCGTCTAGGCGCGCGATCACACAAAGACCTTCAGTAGGAACACCACCAGCTGCAATCAGCGGTTCAGGTCCGAGTAGGACTTCACCGGCAGCGGTGCAGCGCATCCGTGATCCTCACCGCAGCACCTTGATGAGTTCCATCTCCAGCAGCAGCAGCGGCCCAACGCTTGAAAACTTTGAACGGCACGTCCCTCCCGATTAGGGTGGACCGCGCAAAAAGCACCTCATTCGGGCGCACACTCGCGCCATCTGTCCTCCAGACTGTCCGTATTAGGAGCTCGACTGGAGGGTACGATGGGCTTTCCTTTGCGAGAGCACCCGCCCAGGTCGCTACCTCGACACTCGTGCACTTGTGGATCCCGTATAGGGCCTCAAGTAGCGTTGAGATCAGAGTCATTGACATCCAACCTCCCAGAATGTCTGGAACCGTCCCAAACAAGAAGGGAGGCTGCTCACCGGGCTTCACGTTTAACCGCGTAGGGTCAGTGTTGCCCGACAAAACTTCTAGCAGCATTTGCGATTCCCTGGAGCTTCGTCCAACAAACGCCGACACATCCCTAATTTCGGGGAAAAAATGGAAGATGTCATTTCCGGCAGGACAGGCGATTCTGCCTGCTATCCCGCCCTGTGCATCAATCACAACCTCTTCACCCTCGTATGTGAGGTTGTAGGTGCTCGTAATCGGGCACACACCGGGCTTAGCCATCAGTGCCTCTTCCAACGACGCACCTGTTGGGAGGACGCCCTGTACGTGCGACTTGGTACCTATGGGACCAGTACTCGCAGACATAAGCCGATAATTTTCGGCACGAAAGAATGGAAAAAGGTTCTTCATCCTTTCAATTTCTTCTTCAGTGGTGCGCCACGCCTTTGCCTCATAGTAAGGCGGCTCCTGCTTTGAGGGCACTAGGTCGCGGTCACCCATTGATGAGAATTTGTCCACATATGGACCCATTCCATCATCGTCTACATAACTCTCGTGATCTTCATCCGAGACGTACTCCTTGGGCGGCTCGCCCAGAGCGTCCAGATCGACCTTACCAAGGTCGACCAACGCCGGAGAATCCAGGACTCTCTGGATCCTCATGAGCTCGTTCCTAAACTGCTCAAAGCCTCCGGCCTTGTCAATCACGGAGGTCGGCATTACGCCCTCCCATGATTCCGGAAACATGCACACGTTCGTAGGGGAAAACTCATCATCGGAAATATCCCGATCACGCTCCCGTACGTCGCTGATTAGCGTCACGTCCAACGAGCCGCCTAGGGCCTCGGGACGCGACGCTTTCGCCGGATGCGGCTTTGCGCTCTTTGACGCTACAGCAGCCTCATTGGCCGCTTTGTCCTTCTTCTCGTCACCCTTACTCCCCTCCTTGTCCACATCCATTTCGGATGGCTGTGCGCTCCCCCCTGCTCTGCCCATTGGCGGATCAGAGGGTTGGACAGGGGATTCCTTTGTACGGGCTTTGCCGTAATAATGCCCTGGGATCTGCACGTTCCCAGTGGAGCCACCGCCAGCCTCTCGCGGACGCTTGGCGGTGTGTGCCGACCCAGTATGGACAGCAGGCGCCGATCGCCTAGGAAGGCCCTTACTGGCCGACAGAGATGGAGGAGGTGGCTTCATTTTGGGAGCCGGCTCCGCCTTGGGCTCCGACTCCGGTTCAATTACGCAGGACTTGAGGTCGAAACTTTCAGACCTCAAAAGGCCCGCGCAATAGGAACGGAAAACGTCCTCAACTTCCCGAGCAAGGAACTCGGGATGATCATCCTCCCTCGGAGGTGTTCTCCAGCCGTCGTATCCATTGAGCAGATTCCTACCCACGATTTCATTGAATCGATACGTGCCCAAACCGGCATAGCGGTTGGCAGCCCGAAGAACATTACAAAATCTTTCGACCTTTTCGGTCGCCGCAATGGCCGCAGCCATCTGAGGGTGAATATACCCAGTTTCAATCATGCATCCCGCGGCTTCGCGCAAGCATGATCTTGCACGCCACAGATTCGCGGCGGCCTTGTAAAAGTCGCAGTATTCAACGTTCCACGTTGCGTCCTGCGCGCTGAGCTCATCTTCTCCGCTTTGGGAGTCGGGCAGAGTGAGCCCCAACCGGACCTCTCGACCGCGGAATACGTCGGCGGAGATCTGGTTCGAGTTCGGCTGATCCTCCAGCGGAGGACGGGGAACATATTGTTTCCCTGAGCCGACACTAGACTCATTTGCCGATTCCCTGTTTGGATGCCTCCCTTCGGTCTGCATCTGATTAAAACGTGCGACCAGGTCCGACCGAGGGCCAATCGACAATGGCCCAAGGTTCTCCTCAGCCCAATCAGCAAGCGCTTTGGCTCCCGCGTGATGAATTTCATCGGCATTCATCGTGTCAGACATAATGGCCTTTGACAGGAAATCCCAGTCGTACTCGCCGAAGCGACGATCAGTTGCTGAAGCATTGTCCAGCAGCTGGAAAAACTCATCCTCTGACAGGCCTTGCCACAGAGGTAGAGCGAGGGCATCCTCAATGGAATTAGCCTGAATAGGGTAAAGAAGGCGCCTTGGCCAGGCCCCATTCCTCCACGCCGCCAACGCTGGCGGGTAACCTGCTCTCCGGAACAGGTAGTGCACTGCGATGCAGGCATCCGCGCTTTCAGCGGGCGCATCGGGTCCACCATCCCCACCAGTCCCGCTCCCATCCATAGGATCGTCGCGGCCCGGGAGCTCATCGGCAGGGGAGGTAGGGGAATCTCCCTCCGCCCCATCGCCGTCCCCATCATTGTCTCCACCCGCAGCGCCTTGGCTGGGTGAAGCCCTTTTGGCCCCGCCTGCATCCGCAGGTTCGGGCTGTACATCCTGACCAACGGGTTTGGATGCTTCGGGATGGGAAGCCATCCCCATCGACGCATCGGTCGACAGGGACGGAGTGCTGTCTCCTGGTTGAGGATTATCCCCACCAGCGACATCTGGAACGCGGTCCCCACGCTTAGGTGGCGGCTCCGCCTGGTTAGGCTTCGCCGGCTCAGACAGACTAGCCGGGGGGCTCTTCACTGCCTTCCGCGGTGGAACCTCGGGCCGAGGGTGCGTGATCTCGCTATTCGCGGGAGCGCATCCCCCCGAACCCCCATCGGTCGGTGCGTCAGCACCTGCCGCTTTAGGCACGGGTGGGCCCGTGACCTCAGGTGCTTTGACCTCGGGTCCTTTAGCACAAGGAGCGGCACCCTTTGGCGGAGGGCCAGCGGCCGAAGACAGGCATGGCAACGACCCTCCCACCTTAGGTGGCGCGCAGCTGGGACCCCTTGCGGCCCCACCTCTCCATCTGTTAGCGGCTTCGCGCTTGGACAGGGATGGAAAGTCATCAGAGTACGCGTCCTTGGGAAGCTCGGGAGGATCAGGCTTAGCCTTCAACAACTGCTTCCCGGTAGCAGGCTTCAAATCTACTCTGTGGCCGCCTGTTTTAGACGGACCACCAGTCGTGGTCGGACTATACCCGCACGCCTGCGCTGGCTTTGCAGGTATTGTCCCCCTCTGATTGCCGCAAACAGCCGGCGAGAGACCGCGACTTGCGGCTGACTGGCCGAAATCGGCCATTGCTTGGCCCAGCCTCTGCCTCCCCGTTGCGGGCGGCGTCGAGGACCGGACGCGCTGAGCCATTGTCTGTGGCCCATTTCCCGCGTTGGGGCGAGGAGCAGACTGCTGCTCAGACGCTCTTGCATCGGTCGCGGCAGGCGCTTTGGCCGACGACACACGGCTTGTGGCGCATGGGCCACTCGACATCGTTCTAGGAGCAGAGATTACCTCCGCCCATGGCGCATCCTCAGATGAGGACCACCGGTCGACCGGTGTGAGGCCTGCCCCGACTCCGCACTGCTTCGCAGCGCTCAGATATGACTCCGATGGTTTCATCAGAAGCTCCTGTTCTACCAAGAAATCCAGAGCAAGGGCCAGGGCTTCCCGGACCTCGTCACTCATTGAGTACTCACGCCTCAGCAGACACACCAGGTCGGTGAACGCCGAGACAAGACCCATAAACTGGTGTCCGCCTCTCTCGAGACCGACAACGCCGCCGTTTAGGCTCTTCTTTGAGCAGCCGAACCACATCGCGTTGGATGGGTAGGCTGGGAAACCGGCGTCGCGGCACTTCATGAAAAACGTGGTTGCGACCTCCTGCATGGCTGTCCCATGCCAAACGATGCCCGGACCCGACAAGATTATCGTCGGTGCCTGGCTCCGGCCGCCCTTATTGGCGAACGCCTTCATGGCATCGATGTTTTCATCGATGATCCTACCCGCATCGGGGCTGGGACCATACGTGTTTTCGGACTTGCGCCATTCGGTCAGCCACAAGCATTTGGTAAAGATGATGAATATATCATCTTTAGCGCCCGCAGGAGCACCTGCATGTACCGGGTCAGCTAGTTTCTGGCTGACCACGGTACGGAGGAGCTCAGCTACTGAGGTCTCCTCCTCAACCTCCACGACCTCCAGCGCGTATTCGCCGGTTTTGGCCGGGAGCTTCGTCCGGATGGTCGTCCACTGCTCCTGAAGCTTTGCTTCAGTAATGGACTGACCCGCGCTGCCGGTAACCCAGTGTGAGGGTCCAACCAGCACCACAACACGAGATCCCTCTACACCTATGTAAGAGACCTTGTTTGGCTTGCATCCGCTTAGCAGCTCGGCGCATAGGCCAGCCGCAGCGGAGGGGTTGACGTATCCCAACATTGTGAGAACGAACCCCAAATTGTCCGGCCCCACACAGCCGGCGTATTCCATCGCCGTTACGGGCCAAATCATGGAAATAATGTACGCCCGGACATCGAACGCCCATGATTCCCACATCTCCCGCACAAGCTCATACGGTTGGCGGTCCTGACGATCAGGGTAGATGTTACCGCTGATCGCGCTCATGAACTCACTGCATTGGGTGGCTGCGTTGGCCAGCGCCGCTACCGCGTGCCCTGGCACATGGTACATGAGCTTTGCAGCCCCTGAAAAGGGAAGGCCGCCAGCCAATGGAAAGAACTTTCCTTCCGATGCGGGAACATAGTGCTCCCAGGTTTCGAACAGCGGGCAGCATCGTACCTCGCCGACTTCGCGGATCTCCTGGGGAAAGAACTTAAAATCCACCTCGCCGCCGGGCTTGGCCGGGGGAACCGACGCCTCACGTGCCACCGACCCGGCGGGAATTTCCGCCCCAATGGTCAGCGCTACGCGGTTGGCGCCGTGACGTATCCATCCGACCTCTGCCGAATGAGGGTTTACCTCAAGCACAGGGTTCCAGAGGTGCGTGGCAGGGTTATGCGACAGCAAATTCCCCGCCACAGCAGATGTCCCTTCACCAATCGTCTCTTCTTTGAGAGCGATTGCCTCGACACGAACGCGGAATTGCCTTATCACGCGTTGGTGTGCAGGCCCCTTCTCAGTATGCATGTACGCCTCGTGGGCGTTCTTACCGAGAGGGCGTAGCAAAAGTGTCAGACGAGCGGTTACGCCCAGGCCAATATGGCTAAGACAAGAGTAATAACTCTCAAGACAAACAGGCTTCGTCGATGTCCACACGCCTGTTAGCGTGTCGGCATCTCCGAGCGATGCAACGGCATTCCCATGGCCCAATATGTTCCATAGGGAAGAGAATTGTGTCCCATGAACCCATCTCTCGTGCATGCTGGCTGCATTGAGCTCTGTGCAGTGCCGCATCGGGAACACTAGATACCCGTCGCGTTCAAGCACGGGATCACCGGCGTGCCAATCCCCGATTTCCTTGCTCGGCATGGTAAGCGGCTTAGCGCGTTTCCAGTCAATCAGGTGAAATATGGTGGGGGGAATCCCTATTTCTTCCGTGATGAAATCCACGAAATCATCATAGGAGCACCACAAGGCCTCAATCTCCTTGCACATGGATCCTACTTCAAAAGCATGTGCATTGACCGTTTGCATCTTTGTCAGCGCATCGGCCGAGATGCAATAAATTGCCTTCATATACCCGACCATTGGGTGGGGTACAAAGGGCAGTTGGGCGCTGGTATGCCCAGGCCTTGAATGCCTCCTCGGCTCCTGCCGGCTGTACATTCGAGGGCAAATCTCTCCTACCCTTTACAACGGCCACCTGCATGGCGCGAATAACATTTTTATTCGCCGCTTGGAAAAAGGTCTGCCAGCGTGAGTCGACCTTCGCCATCTCGTACAGCCAGTTCCCGCCTCGTCGGGGAACCAGTGAAGGGGAAACGGCGGTAGACAATGTCATTTCGATCAGCGAGTTCCGAGTTGGCTCGCAGTGGAGCTCGGGCTCGCGCGGCATTGCCTCGCAGATGATTATGGCAGCCGTGTAGACGCGTTGGTCACTCAGCTCCACTTCACCTAGAAGCATGGCCTGGAGAATACCAGCCACGCGTAGGCGACGGTATTTCTTGATGGCCGGGACGAAAGACTTGTCCCCAATCATGCCCGTGTCAAATCCCTCCAGAAGGTTGAAAATGCCCGAAAAGGCACCGACAACCTGAGGGTCCTTGACACCGTCCTTGACCTGCACCAACTGCGTCTCAGCAGTGGTGCGATAACCGTACTGATCGGACTTTGCCGTCAAGTGCGGGTAGCAAATTCTAAGATTTTCCGATAGCCGAGTAGGCCTCTCATCTGACAGCGCATTGGCTGCGTGCTTCGCTTCCGCCGGAAGCGGACCCAAGGTGAAAAATAGCAAAAGGAGAATTCAAGTAATTATTCTTTCTACTATTTTTTCTCCAACAGCAACACAACAAACAGAAAACAAAATCCAGAACAACAAGCAAACAAAATAAATAATCACAACCAGCAACAAACATATTTAATCACAGCATGCAACATTAAATTTTTTTAATTCAAAACAAGCATACCACCAAAACAGCAACACTCTATATCATCAAAGATCCAAACTCAAAACACTCATCAACAAAAAACAAAGGCACATACAAACAAAAAATTATCACCTGATGCATCAAACAAACAAAAACCAAACAGCCACAGCACGATAAAATTGAAGAGCATGCCAAGTTCTAAACAAGCACTTATAAAACTACAGCAAATTATAATATTCAATAGAATACAAACGATAAATTTTAACAATTATAAATTATATATTTACCATGTGTCATTTAGTATTATTATAATTTCAGTACAGGATAATAATTTAATTGACAAATCTCATTTATTTCATACATCATTTTAAAAATAATATTAATATCTCTCAATGTATTTTTAACATTAAACTTTTTATAAATTTCAATATAAAATTTGATATATTCTTTAATATCTTCTCCTTTCTTTTGACTATGACACAACATCCTTAATATATCATAAATCATTTCATATTTTTTCTTACTGATTTTAAGAAACTGTTTAACATAAACGTAAGGTGGTAATTTATACACAGTTAAAAATATCAAAATGTCATCTTCTACATTTCTATTATGTCTTCCTTTTAATCTCAACAAACATGTGATTATAGCTTGGTTATCTCTCCAGGTTTTACAATTTTCACATACATATTCTTCATCCATTGAATAATCAATAATATTATTTATTATTCCATTAGGTAAATTTAATTTATACAATTCCATATTTTCTTTTTTGAAGTGACAACAATCATAGCATTTTTTATTGATATAATTATTGATTTTATCACCGTTCATTTCTATCTTAATATATTAAGTCAATATTTCTTTAAGTCATTTTTAAGGCATTAATAAAAAATAAGAAACTAACCATAAGTATAGTATAATTATAGCATATAATATTTTACATGTTATAATTATATTTCAATTAAGAATTAAGGATTTAAGATAACAGTCAGGCAATATGTCTTCAAATATGTAATCTACATATTTATCAATATCACCAATGTCTATATATTTGATATTGTCTTTTACTATTATTGAATAAATATATTCCCAAAAGAATAAATTCAGCAATAGACATACTTTATATTTAGTGTTGTAGTAATACCATACATGATATTTAGTTATTCTAAATTCATTCAAGACCTTGTTTATTTTATCTTTGCTTAATAAATGCCAATCAATCTCTTCAAACAAATCACGAAATTCTTTAGCAAATGCTTTATATGGTTTAATTGCGCTTGTCCCTCCAAACCTTTTAATCAAATCTTTATTATTGAAGAACTCATCAATTTCTTTTTCAAATGACTCTCTATCAATTTTATGACAAAAATATACAGGAAATCGTTTTTGATATTTCATAAAGAATTTCAATTTTAATTGAAACTTTGTATATCCCTTATCCTTATATTCTTCAACAAACAACTTTTCAAGGTCTCTTGTTATACAGCATTGATTACAATATACATCATATTCACTTATTTTATTACACAGATTAGCAGGTAATAAGTTATACAATGTAAAATTAATATCATTCTTTTTATTATTACAACATTCACACTTACTATAATTAAACAGTGTCATTTTTCCTCTTAATATATTAAGTCAATATTTCTTTAAGTCGTTTTCAAAGAATTTATTTTATAATGGCCGTAAGCAAGTGAGTTTACACTATCTATCCAATATTTTTTGTTTTCATAACTACTAAGAGCAATTTTTTTAGTTGTTATACTAAAAATTCTGTGATTTTTACTTCTAATACTATTAAATGACTTATGTATAACCTCATTAGTTTTTAAAACCGTCTCAAACTCTTCATATTTCATTTGTCGTCTTACTGTGCCTTTTGCTATTCCCTTACATTTCTTATATTTTTTATCATCACCATAAACTGAGTAAGCATAGCATTTAGGACGAAGAGCTATAAACCCTGTTATTATTTTACTTTTTAATTCATCCTTAAATTTACCTAATACTGTCTTGTTATTATCATCATAACATTTATGTTCCTTAGGATAATCTGAAAAATCTAATTCTTTTTTAATTGAATTAAGGTCTTCATAAATGTCATTGGTTTTAGTATGAAATACAAAACTATCAGTATCAGTATATACCATTTTAATATTATCTCCATATTTAGGCTTCATAACGTCATAATAAAATTTATACATGTGTTGCTTACTCAAATCTAAAATACTCATCCCAATAACTATAGGTTTGTCTAGTTTCAACTTTGTTTTTTGCTTTTCAACTCCAACCAAATTTTCATTAATGATATGACTATGTTTGAAGTTAGGATTACTTACACACTTCATATACCTAGTTTCATCACTCACAACTTCAAAGTCTAAATGTTTTCGCTTATCCTCCATTGTTTTTCCAAATATGGCATTGTTCATCAATTTGTAAACATCTTTCTCAAAATCATTTCTAGCATTCTTCCTCTTGTCAGTGTTAAACTCAATGTAAGGTTTTAAAACTTCTTTTTGTTCAAATTTAATTGCTCTATGAATTTTCTTAAGTTTTAATCCTTGCTTCAAATAAAATTGCAAGGTTCTTATATGGATTACATATTTTCCTTTATCATTTAAATTCAATACTAATTTATTTGTTTTCTCATCCGTAGGTTTTTTATGATTTAAAAATTCATAAATTTCAATTTGTTTATCTGACAGCATGTCGGCTTTAACATTCATAACCTCAGGTGCCATTGGATAGTCATTGTGTAAATCGTGTAATTTTTTAGGATATTCTAAATCCACTTCTAAAATATATCCAATATTATTATTCTTGTAATTAATAATGTCTTCTTCTTTTAATGTATCATCCCATTTTAGATTTTTATATGGCAGTTTTTGTATCATGCTTAACCCGTACAAATTATTAGCATCAAAATAGTTAATATAACTACTTTATTTATTTTTATCATATTCTTCTCCCATGTGTTTATTATTTGCTTCAACTTTTTTAGTAGAAACCATACACATCCCGCCTCTAAGTCCCGCTTCTATCATTTCATACATTTCTTGGTCATATATTAAATCAATCTCTACACCAGTCATTTTTAGCATAGCATCAAAAGCAAAGTTAGGCAATGTATAATAATAAGCAGGGTCCAATCCATAATATTTCATACATACATCTCTAAAATTTTCGAAAATGTCAGTCAAAAATAATACATCAGTTTTCAAATATAAATCATGGTATTCACCCATATTCTTAATGTCAAAATGCTTCCATATAATTTTGCCCTTTCATAGTCGTTAACACTTATACCTTCTTCACTCAACTGACTATAAAAATCATCCTTACTCGGTAATTGCTCATCATCAAATTTATCAAATGAATTCATGTAGTCATAAGAATAAACGCCTTTATCAGTTAATAAATCTAGACATTTCTCACTCTTAACCAAATCATTTTTACTACTGAACCTAAAATTATCTTTCCAGTCTTCACGCAATAACCATTTACTTTTATCTTCTTCATCTGTATTATCATACTTACTCATTGAAAATAACTTATCTAATGAAGCAGTTAAAAACCCAAAAGTGTCTTTAACACTCAAACTTTCAAAACTGATATTAATAAATTTTTCACTGTTCTGAGCGATGACACCTATTTTATTGTTGTTACTTAATTTATCCGCATTTTGAATAAGTAAATGACCGTCATAATTTTTCATGTTATGAAAGAATACTAGAATTTTAAAATATCTATTACAAAAATTAAGATTGCAAACATTATGAGCACAACCTCTATACTTACCTGTAAAATGACAATGGTCTCTAACTTTTCTATATTTCTCTGCTTCCTTGGCATTCTTATAGTTCATTCTAAACTTATCCCCACAAATAAAGCAGTTTTTAGCATGTTTAAAATCTTCTTTGTCTTCATCAGTCATGTCTATTTTTTCGTTTTCTCCCATCTTCTCCTTTACTTCTGCCCTAATGTCATTAAGTTTTTGACAAAACACATCAACAGCATCTTTACCACGATACATAAATTCATAATTTGTATTATCAACAGCATTAACCATATTAAGCATAAAACCACATGGCTTATGCTATTGATAAGAAAAAGTGTTTTTATCTTCATCTTCATCAGGTTTTTTCAGTTCCTCTGTCAAACATTCAAAATCAGCATATACAACAAAAGGACACCTTAACTTTTTGAAGTGATGCTTAAAACTAACTTTCTCATAAGGCTTAGGCATTACTATCTGTTGTCCTTCAACTTCCATGCATCCACTATCATAATGTTTATTTAATAATTCTTCATTTCTAAATCCATGATTACAATATTTACAAAAATAGGACTTACCATTATGATTACTTTTTTGATTATTAATAAGTCTGCTCAAACTTTTTATATACACATAATGACTGCAATCCTCCTCATCAACTCTCAACAAATCAAGATGACAAGAAGCATCTTTATTTTTCAATTTTCTACTAATAACAATTTGTTAATTATCATCAATTTCATAAACATTAATGGATATTGATTTATTATTTTCTTCAAATATATCTATATCATTATTATTAGCAGGAAAACTCACACCATCAAAAATTAAATCACTTGCTATCTTCTTGTAATGAAACATCTTTTCAGGGTGTGCTTTATCACAAATTTTACAATATCCACACTCAATAGAATATTTAAAACACTTGTCATCTTGATTTTTAATATTGATACATGCCTTTTTCTTTTTAATCCATTCTGGAAGTTCAATATATTTACCAGCTCTAGTCGGATTATATTTATTATACATGATATGAATATTATTAATATTGTTAATTATTAATCCTGACTGGTACAAAGCCATATCTAAAATTCTTGTTTCAACATCAGGTCTCATTCTTTTCAAAGCATTCCTTAAATCCTCTTCATTTACAATAGTGTACGACCTTGTCCTAACTGTTACGTTTCTCTCCTCATCAAATAAGTTCATACCTTTCATATTTATTGTAGCATTAAGTTTCATTCCTCTATTCTCTTTCAAGTATTCATTAAGTTTGTCAAATTGATAATTAAAATAAGTCAATCCGTTCAACTCTTTTAAATGAATGTTTGAAATTGTGTAGGCATTGGCATATGCTCTAAGGGCGCTTCTTTCTTCTGTTATTACCGCTTTTTTCTTAATAGCATGTTTTAAAACCGTTCTTGCTCCTACTCTTTCTCTGATTTGATTTGCTTTGTAGTCATTAGTTTTCTTTACTGCTTCAAGTCTCTTACTCAATCTATTGCTTATTGGTTTTTCTGGATTATATCTATACTGATTGTTTCCTATAATTATGGTTTTAAGTTTTTTACCTTTATTATTTACTTTGTATTCTCCTAAATTTTCTTCAAGAAGATACTTAACTATTTTAGTGTTTTCATCTGGCGGTAAATCTCTATTCATATTATTATCTATATAATTTAATTAGGTTTTTTCTCTTTAAGTCTTTTTAAAGTCATAAAATTCTAAGAACTAAATAACTAATTATTAGTCTAAATTATTTTAATTTTCAATTAATAATTCATGAAGATTAAATCATAGATTTAATCTAATTTATTATTTTAATTTTCAATTAATAATAATTCATGGCGCAAATAATGCTTTTTCAATCCTTCCAAGACATAGTAAGTTTGAAGTGTCATATCTTTTTCTATCTTTTCTATTTTATATTTCCTGTCTGTCCACTTTGGGTTGGTTTCTTTCCTCGATGTATAATTACCTTTTCCTTTTTGGTATATTTTCACTGTGTCTGAAACAGATAATTTAGGAAATTTTCTCATATGCTTTTGCTTCAGTGTAAGGTTTGCTTTTACATTTGCTCTGTTGGCATCATCATGCGCTTCATTTGGTTTCATTCCAGTTGATGAGTGAATAGCGCTATTATATTTCTTTAATGTAGGTTTCAACATATCAGTCCATCTACCTTTAGTAAAATTTATTCTATCTCCTATTCCTTTTTTCATCGTTCTAATAAATCTCTCCACAATATTAGCATGCGTTAGTGTTGTTTTATGTATTATACCTAAATCATCTAAATATTTCTTTACTTCTGCTTTAAATGCTCCATCATCATCAGAAAAGATTTCCACAGGCTCACCCATAACTTTAAATGCTTCTTTCAAACCTTTCAAAACATTTGGACTGTCTCTTTGAAACATTGGATACACAAAACCTAATTTACTGAAAGCATCTATTACAATCAATGCATAGCGTTCTTCATCTTCTTTCTTAAATATTTTCATATCCATAATATCTATTTGAAATTCTGCTCTGGCATATGGCACTAAGAAACTGTTATAATTCTGATACGGCTTTATTTGCTTGTTAGGTTGCTACTTCAACCACTTTGCCACTTCTTCTAATGTTACACTTGCTCCTTTCTCTTTTGCTTGATTGTATAAGCTTTGTTTAGAACCATAACCTGTTTCTAAATCATAATAGATATTGCTCATTATCTCCTCATTACTTAGTTTACTCATATATTGAATTTGGATTATATTAATTAAATTAAAATTAAATTAATATTATCCAATTAGACTTTACTTTTAGTACTCTGGCACTTTCTACTTTTTTCATGTCTTGATTTGTTAGAACTGTTGGCCATTGATTTTCCACAAATATTACATGTATAAGGTTTATTAAGTTTTTCTTGAAAGTATTTTTTATGATAATCCTTTTGATATTGTTTCTCTTTATTTTCTTTTGTTTCTTCGCTATCAGTAGGACTTGGCAACACATCAGCATCTGAACTTTTATAATGTCTTTCAATGTCATCAACAAAACTACTATTCATAAATAACATATTCATAAAGTCATTATAATCATCTTCATCATGTATTCCTCCTAACAATCTATCTCTTCCATCATCTGAGTGTCTGCTATAGAATGGCATTTATCTTATATAATAAAGTCGCTATTTCTTTAAGGCATTTTTACAAATTCTGGTATTTTAATTTTTTTATTTTTTTATTATTATTATTATTATTTTATTTTTTTTCTTTATTCTTATCTTTATCCTTATCTTCATCTTCACTTTCAGCATCAGTAGGAACAGGGATGTCAGTAGGTGGAGCTATTTCATAATTAACATTTTCTTCTGACGATGATGAATGAACAGTATGCGTTGAAGAACTATTAACAGTGATAGGCGGAGAACTATTAACGCTAACAGGCGGGGAAGTGTTTAACTCAACTTCCTCACTAACATTTGTATTCAACCAGCTCATTATAGCAGTTGCTATATCGTATGATGTTACTAATGAATTCATTGTCAAATTAACTAATAACTCTGAACCTTGAATTGTAGTTAATGTAGTGTGATATGTTAAATGTGCTACTATTTGTCCTATACTAAAACCCGTCCTCAACATAAATTCTATAATCCTCATCAAAATAAATAATTTCTTTCTATATTTATCAATATCATCATCATCCTTTTTATCATCATCATCATCATCGTCGTCATCATATAAATCAGGGTCATATGTAAATGCTAATGCTTCTGCTTCAGCCTTGGTTATCAGTTTGCTTTTGAAACTCTTTGAAGAACCGCCTAATATTTTTGTCTCATCATCAAAATTATAAGTTTGTGTCGCTTTATCATTTGGTAGGTCTGTTTGTGTTGCCTTGTTTTCTTTGTTAAGCGTTTGTGTTGCCTTGTCTGCCATCATAACTTGAGCGTTCATATATCTTTCTTTATTTTTATAATTCATTAAATCCATTTTATCAAAATCAAAATTATTCAATAACATATATTTTTTGTATTTCTTCAATATAACTGTTGTTTTCATTTTGCTTGTGATTGCTTGTTTAAGCATTTCATCATAAGTAGGGCGTTTCCTTAACTCTTGCTTGTGGTTGTTAATCATTTTATATAATTATTGATAAATTATGTAAAATTATCTATTTTTCCTTTGTTGCCTTGCCTTTTCCTTTCATATCTTTCCAATCATTCATTCTTTTTCTTAACAATTCATCATTTACTTCTGTTGTCCATTTTCCGCTGTTTATAAGTTTATCCACCAGTCCAACTAAATAAGTTCTACCAGTTTCCTTTTTACCTTTCCCCTTTTTCTTTGTGTTTGAATATTGTTGTTCCTGTTCTTCAGTAAGTCCTGCTCCTCTTAATTATAATTGAAATAATATGTCTTCTTCTTTTACTGTGCTTCCCTTCCAATGGTTTATATCAGTTGAATAGTCAATAGTTTCCTTATGTGTTCTTGTTTGTCTTGCTGGTAATGTGGATGAACTGCCAGCGGTGTCCATTTTTTGCTCTATTCTTTTTTCTGCTTCTTTTATTTCTATTAGTTCAGGACTGTTTTTATCTTCGTCATCTAATCGTTTCAATTCCAATCTTGCTCTTGCTATTTGTAAATTTGAAACTCTTTTTGGTTCAGGACTGTCTTTATCTTCATCAATAAATCGTTTCAATTGCAATCTTGCTCTTGCTTTTTGTAAATTTGAAACTCTTTTTGGTTGTAAATCTTCCAATGGCGGTAAATCATCACTTGACTTTGCGGTTGCTACTGACTGCCAGTCATCTTCATCTAATTGTTTTGCTCGTTGTGCTCGTTGGTGTAGGTCTGCTATTTGTTCACTACTAAGTCTTTTTGAAATTTGACTGATTTGTCGTTCGTGTTGTTCCTCTGCATCATCCATTGTGGCACTTAGTGTTTGTATTGAACCGTCTCTTAAATCATCCATTTCATCATCCTTCGATATATCAAAATATTTTGTTTGATTTTCTCCATCTACCATTTTTTTAAAGTGTTGCTGTCTCAAATCTACTGTATTATTATCATAAACTGTTCCTAATGGACTATCACGAAAATAATAAGCGTTTCTGTCTATTACATCTCTTATATTCTTATTTTTAAATTCTTCCTTTGTAATTTCCTTTATCAGTTCATTATAAGACGGTCTTAATCTTAATTGAGATTTTAATGTTTTCATCTGTGCATTGTCTAATCTCATTAGTATATTAAATTAATTAGATTATATTTATTAATCTACTTAATTAATTTATTTTTTTTTTCAAAAATCAAAATCTTGTCTTAATTGATTGATTATTCCTTTCTTCTTCTTAATCATTTCTGAATAGGATTTACCTGTTTCACTTGATGGGTGATGTCTCAATTTTTCACTTTCCAACCTTTGGATTTCATTAAAATAAGCCTGTGCTTCTTCTTGATATCTTCTTTTATTTTGAAATACAGCATAATCTTTTTTAGCGCTATGAAGTTCTAATTGTTCTTGTACTTCTTTCAAATATGTATAATTAGGTTGGTGTGCCTTGTTGTCTCCTTCATAATAGTAATGTTGACTTGATTTATATTTATTCTTCTTTTTTGGTTTGTTTGTTTCAAAAACTGCTTTTCTATCAATAACATCACTGATATTCGGTTTGTCTTTCTTTTGTGGTTCTGTTATTCTATTTACAACGTTGTCATACATTTCTCTACGGTGCATAAGCAATTGTTTTTTATCAATAATCATTATATAATAATAATTAGATTAAATAATTTTATTTGCTAAATTATTAATTTTCTGTTTATTTTTATTATCTCGCTCTACCTTCATATTAATATATCTATCTTTTGCAGTTTCAAACACTTTGTTAGCTGTTGTTTCTAAATGTTTTTTCAATCGTTCTTCAACGCGTCTTTCTATTTCTTTTTCATCAACTTTTGGTAAATTATCCTTCACTCTATTACAGACATCATCTTTAAACTCTTCTGCTTGTTGTGGATGCATAATTTTTCTTCGAACAACTTTGTTAGGGTCTGGTTCTTTTTTAACTGGTATTCCATTACAGTTATGACGATATTTGAAAGTGTATTTTGTTAAATATTTTTTTTACATTTTGGACATTCCACTTTTTCAGTTGAGTATGTTTTAGATTTTAATTCTTGCTTTGGTGGTTCGTCTATATTATTATCTGGTGTATTGTCTTTATTATTTTCTTCATTTATAATATTATTAGTTTCTACTTCTTTACTTTCTTCATTAATAATAGGTTCTTCTTTACTGTCTTCTACTTCTTTAGGTGCTTCATTATTTTCACTGCCTACATCTACTATTTCAATATTTTTAACCATATAATTAGTATATAATAAATATTTATATTAAAATATTTTAATATAATTAGTATATAACAAATATTTATATTAAAATATTTAATATATGCTTTTCAACTCTCAACAAAGGTAAGGGAGAAACGACGTCTGCCCCATGTAAATCTACAGTTTTACCAAAACTATCAACATATTTAAAATGTAAGCGTCTTAAATGTCTCATTGAAACATCATTAGCGTCATTCATTAAAATCTCATTATCATAGATTACATTTCCAAATCCAGCAGTAATAGGAATTTTCTTTAGTACACGAGCAACTCCATAAGGTGCTAGTTGGTTTCCATTAGTTAAACTATCACTGGTTAAGTAAATATTTTTCATTGGTAATAAATTAACAAAACCACTAACGAAAGGGTCAGGTGCAAAATTGATTTTTTCAACAGTGTTTCCTAAAACATTGTTAATAGACATTGTGTGGCTTCTGTCATAATCAACACTAAAACTGTAGTTAGTTTGCAATTCTTTATCTGTATGAATTATGAAAAAGTAAGAAACATAATTAACAGTTATAGTTATAGTATTTGTTTTTAATGAATAACTACAACTAAAAAAGTCACTATTTCCATCAGTTCCATTGGTAGCAGTATTCAATTTATTTTGTAATTCAGTTGCTAATTCACTGCCTACATAACTACCTTTATCTGGTGCTACAATAAAATAATATACGGGTGCTCCTGTTAATATTCCTCCTAATGATACATATAATCTATTATTTACATTTTCTTCAATAGGATAAATAGTATTAGGTAGTGATAATTCGTGGACGTATAGTTTTGTCTTTGCTCCTGTTTCTTGTGTTTCTGGTAAATCTATAACAAAGTCAGAAGTGCTTAAACTTTCATTTAGATTTCTATGTCGTGTATCAATATATATTTTACGAAAGTTCATTATATTAATTAATTAGATAAAAAAAAAAATATCAATATTAATATAATGAAATATAAATATTATTTAAAAGAAGGTAATTTAAAATCGTATAATCCACTCCATCAAGGACATAGCGAAATGTATAGAAAAATAATTAATGAAATTCAACAAGAAAAATCATTATTCAAACCTAAATATAATAATAATTTATCTGACACAGAAGGATTAAACAAAGCATATACAAATGGTAAAGGTTATTATTTGGATAATAATAAACTATATGTTGCTGGGACATTTGGTAAGTCTAATATTAAATCAAATATTAATGATATTTTAAGTGATATTACAATTCCATTTGGTTTAAGTTCATTCAGTGAAAGGTATAGAGATATTAGCGATATACTTGATGAAAACCATAATGTAACCGAAGTGATTAGTCATTCATTGGGTAGTAGTGCGAGTGCTAAATATTTAAAAGAAAATCCTATTAATAATATTAAACATTTGACAACTTACGGCGCTCCTTTTGTTTCAATGTCAAACAAAAACAATGACAACTACACAAGCCTAAGAAATTTTGGTGATATAGTCAGTATTTTAGATAGAGGCAGTATAACATCAAATAGAGGAGGTTTTAACCCATTAACAAATCATCAACACTCGTTATATGGTGATACTGGCAAGGATGTATCAAGAAGCATTGAACCTGTAAAGGAAATTTTGTAGTCTTATATATAATGCCTAATAATGATATAAAAAATACTATAAATCCTAAAAAGAAAGTCAGTTATGATGACATTAAGAAAATAGTAGAGGATGAACCTAATTATAAGGTTGAATAATAATAATATTAAAAATAAATCTAAAAAACTATTAAATAAAAAATCTAAAAAAGAAGTTATAGATTATTCACACTTTAAAATAAATTAATTTAATAATAGAATAATATAATATTTTTCTATTATTAAATATATAAGTTATGGAAACATTAGATATTGAAGATGTCCTTGTTGAAAAGAATTTAAGATTTAAATTAAAAGATGGCGGTTCTTATGTCCGTTCAAAAGAAAGTAAAAACTTTTATCCTTCATCGGTTTCTACTTATACCGCTGATACAAATTCTGTAATTAGATTTAACATTACTGGACCACCTAACCAATGGTTGTCCACACCATCTCTATTATTAGGATTTACTCTAAACAACGCTGATAACACAGAAAATCACGAACTTAGACCAATTGATACAGCCGGTTTCTTTGATAGGGTGCGTGTGTTAATGGGTGATGTCATTGTATGTGATTTAAATTCTCTTTCTCGTGCGAGTGCAATGAAAGATGTATTAAAATCATCAGAAGAAAAAAGAATTGATGAAGCATTAGGTTTTGGAAATACTCTACTCAATCATGATGGACGGTTTTTAGTTTGTGATGCTACTGGAACTTCTACTACCCAAGCAGTAACTAGAAATGTAACCAATGGTAATTATAAAGGAATTAAAGAAGGTAAAAGTGCTAATGTCTATTTTGATTTAAATTTAAAATGTTTCAAGACTTGTGAAAACTGGATACCTTTATCTTATTGTCCAATAACAGTTGAATTATATTTAACAACTGATGTATTAAAACCAATTGTTAATAGAACAGGACTTTTTACTGATGCAAATACAAGTATCACTTGGTCAGTTACAAAACCTTTATTCAAAGGAAATGTCTATACTCTTGACGATAGCTTATATGCAGAGTATGCTAAAATATTAGAAACTGGTTCTCTTCCTATTACATTTGAAACTGAAACACTACAAGAACAAACAGCATCAACAACAACTGAAATATTCACAACTATTGTCCGTAATGTGTCTAAATTAAATAAACTGTTTATTTCTTTTTCAAATGCGACTCAAAAGGGTTATGTAGGCGGATACGGTGAATTATTGAAACCATATAACTTTATGTATCATCCACTGGCACATGTAACAGGTGATAAAGGACGTTATGACCCAGAGCATGATTTATCCGCTTCTTTGATAATCGGTAATCAAGTTATTCCAAGTCAAGAAATTCAAGGTGTTCGTGAAGCATATGCCCATCTTATGCATTGTGCTGATAAACCGCTGTTAGTTAGTGCAGAAGATTACAGGTCTCACGCTTTTATGTATGGTTTTAATTTACAACAATTAGAAAGTGCAAATTATACTGGTATGAACCTTAAAAATAATTCAAATATGGTAGTGAAAATAAAGGCGATGGAGGGTTCAACATTATATAGCGGTGCTGGTAAAATGGCCGAGAGAATTTATATGCTCTTGGTTCATGAGTGCATTCTTGAAATCCGTTCAAATTCTGTAACATTTTATGATTAAAATAAAAAAATATGATATTATTAATTTTCTAATTAATAATATAATATTATGAGCAAAAACTTAATGAATATCTTTGATATTACAGCAAATAGAATTAGGCAAGTAAAAGATGGAGCAGTCAATGATATAGAAGACCTTTACGCGAGTAAATCTGACATTCAAACAGTATTAGATAGTAAAGCAGACCAAGCAGATACTTACACAAAGGAACAGATAAACGCTAATTTTTATGATATAACTGAAACATATGACAAAACAGAAATTAATGTATTATCAAATAATATTAGTTCAAATTCTTTTTTAATAGGTAATCTGACAATAACTTCAAATACAAATTTTAATAATATTTCATTAAATACAAGTTTAATAAATAATTTAAATTCTACTATGACAACTAATTTTAATAATATTTCTTCAAATACTAATTTAATTAATACAAATTTTAATAATATTTCATTAAATACAAGTTTGATAAATAATTTGAATTCTACTATGACAACTAATTTTAATAATATTAGTTCTAATACTAATTTAATTAATACAAATTTTAATAATATTTCTTCAAATACAAATTTAATAAATAATTTAAATTCTACTGTATCAACTAATTTTAATAATATTTCATCAAATTCTCATTTAATATCTCAATTACAAACAGGTTCATTTGATAGTAATTTATATTACAATAAAATAACAACTAATAATTTATTAACAGATAAATTAAATACATCAGTATTAAATAATACATTAATTCATAATATAACAACTACTTCAATTTTCAAAATAGCAAATTTTGGAAATTATAATAACTTTTTTGAAATGTATAATAATTATTTTGATAGTTATGTTTATGGAAATTTAAGTGGAGCAACTATGTTTTTGAATCAAAGAGGTTTTGGAGATGTAGAAATTAATAATTCTTCAACTTTTCAAAATGATAAAATATTATTAAATCATAATACTACAATATTATCTAATTTACAAGTATCAGGTTTATTTTCTTGTTCATCTATTTTAGATATAACAGGTTCTGATAGTAGATATGTTTTACAATCAGATAATTTAGCTGGATTGATAACTGGAAATACAAATACAATTAATTCAATAATTACAAATGATAGCGCACAAGATACAGTAATAAGTCAAAAATTAGACAAAGTTAATACAACTGCGCAAACAGTAAACTCTCCATTAATACTTAGTTTAACAGATAATACTAATCCAATATTTAGAATCCAGGACGCAGTTAGTAACCAAAGACTCGAGTTTAAACGAGGATGCCAGTTAGACTCTTATCAAGGACTACCAGGTGCTACGCCTTATCGATTATGGCTAGGATGGAACACTGGCGATGTCATTATTGGAAGACCTAATAATGCTTCAAGAATTACAATTAATGGTAATGTTCATACTTCATATAATTTTGCGCAGATGCACGGAACATCATATTTTGAAGGTGCTGTTTATATGAAAGGAAATTTATTTACAAATAATGATTTTTCAACAGATATTAAAACAAAAATAGATAATATCAATACTTCAATAAATGGGTTAGAACCATATTTAGAAACATATACACCAGATGCAATAGAAGGTTTTTATATGCATCATCCTAATTTTGTTTCTCTTTCTGTTGGCGATATTACTAATGCCAGTAACCAATATATGATGTGTGATGGATTAGTGAATAAAACTATTTTTAGTAAGCCTATAGATGTGTTAGGTAATATTTATACAAATGCTAATGTTAATTGTGATAATGTTAATATTGCTACTGATGGTAAATTAACAATTGATACAAATTGTGAATTATATAGATATGTTAGTGCTTTTTCATCTTTTGATATGAGGAATACTGATGTTAATTCTTCAATTAGATTTATTTGTGGAGACCCCGCTGTTCAATCTAACATAGTTGGAGCTGTTAATATTTCTACTGGATGGACTTTTAATACAAGCACTGTTGATGTTATGGGCAATTTATTTGCTGATGATGTTTATGTTAAAACTAATGGAGCATTAAGAAGCAATCATATAGCACCTAATGGAGGAACATTAGTGACCGTTGATACTAACTTAGCAGTTCAAAATGCTTATTTAGCAACTAATACCATTCAATCATTTGATTTAACAACGGTTTCATTTTTGAATAATATTTCAATGACTACTGGAACAGATATTAAAATGGGAACAAGTGAAATATCAACTTATTACGATGGAACTAGTTTATCTACAATTGATGTAATATTCAGAACATCAAACACTGCGTTTAGAGTTTCAGATGCTTCAAGTACACCTTCAGTTTTATTATCTATTGATAAGACATTTGGAACAACAGTAAATACTGAAAGTTTTACAAATAATGCTACATCAACTTTTAATGAAAATGTAACAGTTGTTAATACAAAAACATTATTTGTTAATGATATTCAAGATGCTTCAGGTGATGCTATTGATATTACTGCTGGAACTGTAACTATAAATGGAAGTCTAATAGATAATTCTGATGCAAGATTAAAATATGATGTAGATTTACTTAAAAGTAATTGTATTAGTATGATTAAGAAATTCAAACCTAAAAAATTCAAAAGAAAAGATAGAGACGATAAGGATGCAATCCACATAGGTTATATTGCTGATGATTTGTTAAAAGCAGTTCCAAAAGAAATTAGTAATGTAGTTCATAGCAGTCGCGAATATTTAGGTATTGAATATACAAAAGTACCAATATTATTACATAAAGCTTTACTTGAAGTAATAGATAAAGTTGAAAAATTAGAAAAAGAAATTAAGGAATTTAAAAAAGAAAAAAAATAAATAATTTAAATATATAAATATATAAATATATAAATATATAAATATATAAATAATTAAATAAATAATTAATATATCTAGATATATATATGGACATTGACAGAAAAGTTAAAATAGAAGTATTATTTAAAAATGATAGTATGAGAGAAAAAACTTGTTATTGTGGTTGTAAAATTACTAAGTTAAATAAAGATGAATTTACATTAGATAAATGTAATAATAAAGAATGTAATTTTAGTCATTCTAAATTTGATGAAAAAATTAAAGAATTAAAAAGACAAAGAAGAGAAGAGGAATTCGACAGACGAGCAAAGAAGTGTGATAGGATATGTACTCCTTTTATGTTGTTTTGTTGGCCTATTCTAATTCCTTTGAATATTTATTATTGTATTGTATACCTTTGAATATTTATTATTGTATTATATTATAATCTAAATAATAATATATAATGGGTAATTCAAATAGTAATGTTGAAACTTCATCTATTGATAAAATTAATGATATTGATGAAGAACAATTAGATTTAAGTAATATTGATAAATTACAGTTAAAAGCAATTAAGCAAATGAGTGAAAGATTAGAAAAACTGGAGAAAGTAAAATCTGATAAATTAATATATAGATTACCGGTTCAAATTTGTAGTTATTCATTATTTTGAATTAATAACATTAAGATTATGACTTAATGTTATTAATTTTAAAGATAAAAATAAAAGTCATCAATAATAATTTGGTCATCTTCATTGATGACTTTAATAGTTATTTTTTTCACTTGTAATGAAATAAAATTAGCCATATCACTAGCATACACTAATTTAACTTTATGAAGGTCTTTATTAAGAAAATAATAAATATCAAATAAATTAATTGATATTAAAGTTCGATTACACACATTAAACCAACGAGTAAACGAGCTAAATGTAACAAATATATCATATTCAATAAATAATTTTAATGGTTTATTTTTTTGATGTAATTTATCTAACTCACTTAAATTAAAAATATATGATATTTCATTATTACTATTAATATTATCAATTTCAAAATAATGTATGTTATTTAATATGTAAGATTTATATACTGGTTTATATTTATTAATATATGTTTTAACAATATTACTATTTTTTATTTTTAATAATCTAACATCACCTAAATTATAAGATAATACTATGTTTTTAATTTCTATTGGTAAATCATAAAATATCATATAATATTAATATATATTTAATTATTTAATTATTTAATATTATTAGTTGGGCACCATACGTTGATTCAAATTTTTATAAAACATTTTTTCTTTATCAGACTCCATCATATTAATAAACATAAAACTATGTTTTTCATCTGTAGCTGTGTGATACAATTGTAATAATGTTTGTTTATCATATAAAGCGCTAAGTTCATCTATTATAGAATCTAGATCTTTCTGATTTCTTAATCTATATACATATAATTGTGTTGCGTTTTTTCTAACTACCGGATTCAATAATGTATAAGATTGACACGTTATAAAAGTAGAAATAAAATAATGTCTACCTTTTACAAACAATCGTACAAGTTCTTTGTTTTTTCTAGCAACATCTTTGTTATCGCTAAAATCATCTATTATTATAGCAATATTATAAATTTTTGAAAAATCTTTATCTTTCATATATTTTACTATTTTTTCTTGAGTATCAATAATATTTTTCATTTGTTCTTCATTAAATGTATCAAAATATAAGGGATCATCTTCAGTATGATTTATTTTTAATTTGATTGATATATAATCTTTTACTGTATCCCAGTTATTATCTAAATGTATCGTTGGACTAAAAATAAATATTTTTTCAAAACAATCACGATAAACATTTAATATTAAATTAGTTAATGTCACCGTTTTACCGACGCCAGATGGAGCCGCGAATATTTGTCTTGCTGGTAGCTTACCTACATGATCATGTCGTGATTGTTTACTATTGTATTCTTTAGTTTTGTACGGTTTGATATCAATCATAAATAATATTATAAATACTTATAAAATAATAAAATATAATATAATTATATCATAATGCCACGAAGATCTATTAATTTAAGTGAAATTACTAGTATTCGGACGATATATAAATTCGGTGATGTCTTAGTTCCAGATACTGGCCAAAATTATTACGATACGATTTTAACGTTTTTATCGATAATTCATAACAAAAAAATATAATACCTAAATCATCAATCGAAAACGAGGATATCCTAAATTATAATAAATTATTGAATTTTATGAAAGATTATCCCGATATGTATACAAATGAAATGGTAAATAGTGTGCAAGAAGTTATTAATAATAATATTCTAGATGTTGATATACCAACTGCATTAAAACTTACTAAAGAAAATAATTTAAATAAATATTCTATTTAATATTAATGGAACATCGTTATGTTATGAGTGGCGGTGAATAACATAATGGAACAGGTTTCCATTGCTACAATCAATAAGCATTGAAGCTAATTAGTTTGTATCTCTCTCGCGTGCAATGAAAACCCCAAGTGCTGAGCCCTCGAATATTCTATCATGCATGAAAATAATAAGATTAAATAATCTAAATAATTATTTTATCTTATTATTATATGACTGTTATCCATTGCAATTGTTGTAAAACTTATGATAGCAAATATTTATTTAAACATCTAAATTCAAAATATCATCAGAAATTTGTAGAATATAGATGGAATAAAGACGATACAATGAAAAAACTGTACAACTCTAGGAAAAAGAACCATTTTTCCTAGAGTTCTAGTACAAGGAAAGAAAGACAGAAATGAAAAATAATTTATCTTATTATTTATATGAATAGGAATTATTCAAATTATATTAATATAATAGATGAAGTAGAAAATATAGAACAAGTAATAATTACTGACAATAAAATAAAAAATGTTGTTATTATTCATTAGAAATAATTAAGTTAGGAATTCAATATCTCAAAAATAAAAATGTAAATATTAATATAAATGGAAAAAAGAAAAAGAGTAAAGACAAAGAAAGACCAATGCCAGATATTGAAGCACGGAAAGAAACAGCAGAAAGTGTTAAATCACTAGGCGAAAGTAAGGCTATAAAATGTGATAAATGTAACCATGTTATGAATTTTAAGAATGAATTGACAGTAGATAGAAAAGGTAAACTTAAAGTCAGTTGTGTCCCATGTATGTTTTCTTATAAAAGCTCAGATAAAGATTTTAATATTCAGAAAAGAACAGATGGTGATATGGTTATTGAAACTAACGAACATTTGATTAATGTTAGTTTTAACAGGGACATAAGTTAGTATTTAAAGAGTAGATTTAACATAATTGCACTTTATAAATATAAATAAATAATTATCTAAATAAATATATAGTAATGTCTGAAAATGAGAATTATACTATTAATGATTTAATGAAGAAGATAACATTAATTGGTAAAAATATCAAAACCTTAAATGATATGATTAAATCCATTGATGACAAAATGAAACCAGTTGAACGCAATGAAGATAAAGAAAAAATCGAAAAGATATTTCAAGCAAAATCTATAGGAAGACCAACTGGAGACTACCCTACAAAGCAAAAGAAATATTGTGATATGTTGAATACAGGAAAAATCAAACAACCAAAGCAACAAACATTAGAATTTTACAAAATTTCAAAAAATGATGATGGAGTATATGTATTATTTGAATAATTAATATCTAAGTAATTCTAATAATATGAATTTATTAGAATTATTTAGTGGAACAAAAAGCGTTGGAACCATAGCAAAGTCGCTTGGATTTAATGTGATATCATTAGACTTGAAAAATGCTGATATCAACACTGATATTTTGGAGTGGGATTACAAACAGTTTGACAGAAACCATTTTGATTTTATTTGGAGTAGTCCCCCATGCACTGAATACAGCATAGCAAAAACTAGGGGAATTAGGAATATCGAATATGCAAATAGTATTGTCTTAAAAACTATTGAGATTATCAAATATTTCAATCCTAAATATTTTGTAATCGAAAATCCACAAACTGGATTATTAAAAAATCAGGAGTTTATGGATGAGTTTGAATTTAAAGATGTAGATTACTGTAAATATGGATTTAATTATAGAAAGAGGACAAGGCTATGGAATAACATTACAACTTGGAAACCTAGAGAATTATGTAAAAAGGATTGTGGCAACATCAGGAATAATAAACATATTGAAACCGCACAGAGACTGCCATCGGGCACCAAGGAAAATTGGGGAGACAATCCAACAATACATAAGCAGGAAGACCTATATAAAATACCTAGCGAATTAAAGGTGGTAGCCTACACCCCCAAAAGGTGGTAGCCTACACCCCCAAAAGGTGGTAGCCTACACCCCCAAAAGGTGGTAGCCTACACCCCTACACCCCCAAAAGGTGGTAGCCTACACCCCTACACCCCCAAAAGGTGGTAGCCTACACCCCTACACCCCCAAAAGGTGGTAGCCTACACCCCCAAAAAGTTCATTCAAAAGAGTTGCAATTAAATTATTATCCTGTACTGAAATTATAATCATACTATAATTATCACATGTAAAATATTATATGTTATAATTGTAATATATTTATCGTTTGTAAAGATTGAATTATTATAATTTGCTTATCTCTTTCAAAGTGCGTTGTTTAGACTTGGTATGCTTCTTCAATTTTTTCGTGCTTTGGCTGTTTGTTTTTGTTTTGTTTGATACTCTTGTGATATTTTTTGTTAGTATGTTGCTTTGATTTTTGTTGATGTGTGTTTTTGAGTTTGGGTTCTTTGATGATTTAGAGTGTTGCTGTTTTGTTGGTATGCTTGTTTGAATTATTTAATGTTGTATGCTGTGATTAAATATTTTTGTTGTTGGTTGTGATTATTTATTTTGTTTGCTTGTTGTTCTGGATTTTGTTTTCTGTTTGTTGTGTTGCTGTTGGAGAAAAAATAGTAGAAAGAATAATTCTTTGAATTCTCCTTTTACTATTTTTAGGGGGAGGGGGGGAGTGGCTTCCCTAAGGCTCTCCAAGGAGGCCTAAGGAACCCTAGTTTCAACTACCCCCCTTGTACCTACCCACCTTTAGAGCTTCAATTGAGGGTACCCCTCAATGAGAATAGCTGGAAAGAGAAGCCCAGAGGAAGCGGGTAATTTCAGGGGCCATCTGATTTTTGACACCCATATTGTGGAGGTGCCAACGTTTGCTGAGGCAACCTTCTTTGGCTTGCTTTCAACCAAACATTCAACAAGAAACCCTCTTTTCTTTTGGGGGGGGGGTCAAAAAGAAATCCTTATTTTGCATGTTTTTGGGGAAATGTTCACCCTCTGGAGACAACCTGTATCAATAATCCGCCGACATTGCTCGGCGTGTCGGATACTTACTAGAGGATAGAGGATAACCCCCCCCCTAACCCCCCCCCGCCCGACGTCTATTACCGACGTCTATTACGTAGGTTTTTGGGGGGGGGGGGGGGGTCCCCCACGTACCGCGCGGCAATTTGATGACGTTCCACTAAACGTAGTCTTCGGGGAGCCGGTGTCGCAAAACAGGGGTCCCAGGCTCGATTCCCCCTGCCGGCTTTTTTGCTGGCTTGGGCTTCCTGCATCCTTTTGCCGAAAATCTGGAAAAACTCAATGTTTTTGGACGTCCTCTTTGCGAAAACGCTGGAAAAAACCGTGTTTTTTTTGCGGGAAATACTGGGGAGCA
>CAUJNA010002669.1:0-190000 GCA_963377175.1 Effrenium voratum | reverse complement strand
GATGGGAGCAGAGGGAGGGAGAGAGGACGACAGAACACACAAGGGAGACAAGGAAGAGAGGAAGAAGGAGAAAAGGGAGAGGACAATGTCGGCGGACTGAGCCGGAGGCTCTAAAGTTTCTTTTGGCTGGCTTTTGGGTACAAGCCAACACCCTGAAGCGATAGCACTGATAGCCAGCCCCGTTGCATCGGAGAGAGGGAGAGGTTACGCCTCCGTCAAGTCAACTTGGGCGCATCCCCACAACTGGCCACACCAACCGCACGCCAAGAATCATGTGAGTAGTGCCCACACCACTAACCGCACGCGAATGATGTGAGATGATGTTTCATAGATCGACCCCAGGGTAGAAAAACCATGGAGTTCAGAAGCACAGGCCCCACGACGTTGGCCGCTCTCCCAAAATATGGATGGGGGGCCTAAATGAACATGGGTATCTTGTCCTCCCACGTGCAGGACCTTTTGATCAACCCCTACATGTAAAATCGCTTTGGAGGCGTGCAAAACGATTAGAAGAACAAGCCACTGCTTGACACCAAGTCATTTGGTCGCCTTTCCAACCACGGAAGTGGAGTTTTGGGGGTTCCCCGAAAGGAAAGTAGCCTAGGTCCTCCAGTAGAGAGGTTAAGGGTACCAACTTTTTGCTGTGGTCTATTTTAGTACGGGAACCCTCCCCAAAAAAGAAACGGTACAAGGGCACTACTGGGCGACCTAGAAGCGTTTGCAAATCTGTCCTGTTAGCTTCCAAGATTGTTAAAGAGAGGCTACGGTCATCAACAAGTTGAGAAAGCTTTCAAACCCGAGGTGCAAGGCATTGTGCGGTGTGGGACAAACAACAAATGAGCCACAGTCGATACTCAGGTTGTTCTCAATATTGGAATTGGGGCTCAAGCGCCCAATGTCATTTCCATATGATGATGGTGAGTGTTTATTGTTTTTATATATATATATATTTGGTGTTGTTTTTAGGGGAAGTTTGAATATGAGGAAATCGAAGCCTCGTCATACCCAGCCTACCGGGGGTCCCGAAAAGTGACCAAAGTCTCAAGAAATCAGGGAGTGCAGTTTGAGTCCGAATAGGTCCTGGTAGATTTTACGAAGCCAACCAGGCTTTTTGATTTTCTATACCACAAAGGACACCTATCGTGTTCTTCTTGAAACCCGACCTGACGACACATCGCTGCCATGTGCGTTTTCGCCCCCTGGAAAAAAAACAAAACAAGTCCAGTAGTGATAGATTCCCTTTAAAACCAACAGGGGAAAATAAACAATATTCTTAAGCAAATGGAAGATTGTCTTCAATGATCTGGATCTGCAGTACCGCCCAGGTGCTGCGCCACCAGAAAGAGCTCCGCGACTTTGCGCTGGAACTCCTGACCATGGGACTACAGAGTTCCCGGTTGGGTCGGTGTTGCCTCAGGTTTCCTTTGGATGGTGTCCCTCTAGGTGCGTGCAAAATGGAGCTTCTGACGGACTCCATGTCAGTTACTCCCCTCCAAAACGACGTGAAACCCAATTCCGCTCAGCCCCCAAATGACGATGGGTAACGTTTCCCATTTAGACAAAATATAATTCATCGTTTCCGTGGCTTTCCCGTGTAAAGGTCCTTTTGATCAACCCCCATGTCCTAGGGGCTCTTCCAGCTACTCTTTCATAACTCATTTCAGGGCTCTCTGATTGTCAGACCAGCACACTGCAAACATCAGCCCACAACTCACTCAAACAATGAATCCAGAAGGTGATGTTTCAAGAAACAATTGGGAGAGTAGGCAACCCTGCCATATCAGTATCAAAAGGAAGGGAAATAAAGCAATCAGCCTTTGAAGCCTTTCTGGGATGACTTAGACAGATTTGACTTGAACCAATCTACGCACCTTCAAACGGGTACAGCCCAGCCATCTGCACAAGCCCTGAACCTATGATCGACCCGACCACCCGAGTTCCCTAACAGCAATGGGCCCAAGATGGGTTCTTTGACCACCGAGAAATCCCTGCCCAAAACTTGATTCACAAGACGCTGCAAGTAACAGCGCTACTAGATGTCCAAACTACCACACCGCCACGTACAAAGGGAAAACAGGTGATGCCTAAACCAACAAGGGAACTTCAGGAAGCCACAACTGTTCGGGTGCTCCAAAAACTCTTTAAGAATCGAAAGTTGGTCCCTGGAAAAGAGGGCCCCCTCCCCCAATTGTGCCCAGTACCAATTTTCGACCACAGGTGGCTTGGTCACTATTTTGAGGAGAGCCTGCCAACTTGGATTGGGTACGTGTACAAATCCAACATCTGCCCCTCCAAATACCCTTTTTCCCTTGGTTTTCTAATCTCTGCACCTCCAGGATCTGGACAAATCTGGACCTGTGTTTCCGAAAACTATCCAACCCCAGGGGAAACAGCTGGTTTTATTGAAAAGAACGATGGTTCAAAAGAACGATATGGTTTTATTGTCAAGGAATCAACCCTAGAACCATGGCGCCTTTTCTCCCCCCTTTTCGGGTTTTCCCCTTTTCACCGAGGTGTCAACAAAAAAAAACGCACCGCCCGAGGTGGCATCCCGAAAACGATAAATCGCGTCCTGGAGCTGCAGGTCCCCGAAGCCCTTGCTCACAGCCCCGATGCCGTTCACGTAGGCGTTGATCGGCACCGCCGAGGCGTAGACCTGAAACCGCAACCGCTCACGACACCGACGAACCCGCCTCCCACCACCGGCCGGGTGTCGTTTAAATAGAACGCCCAAAAAGGCGGGAAGGCGGAAAGGCACAGAGCACACCCCATTGCAACTGGGCGCCTTTCAGAAAGACCCCATTCTAGGGGTTAGATTGTTTTTCCATTCTGTTCAACCATCGCTCTTTTCAAAAAAACCAGCAGCTTTTTTTGGGTGTTTGATGGTTCCCTGAAAAGAAGGATCCCTGGAAAGAACGGGGAAGGTAGCTCTAGAACCATCCCCAACCAACTGGGTGCCTTTCACAAGAAAGAGACCCAAAATGGCGGGGTTTCCCTTCCAACTCGGCGTGTGCGTGCGTGTGTGCGTCTGAATGTGTGTGTGTGTGTGTCTCACAAACTGAGAAGCGCCCCCCAAATTGTGTCTTTCCTGATGTGTTTCCCTTTCAACCAAGGTGAAGCGTTTCTTGGAAACTAGACACAACCAACTAAGATGAAACCCGCCTTAGTCGTTTTGCGGAAAATTGCCAAAAGCTTATAAAGCCAAATGCCTTGGGTCGAGAGCCACAAGTGGCTTCTGCCTTGTAGGTGCAAAACGAGCTGCGAGGTTCCTTCTGCCACCAGACATTTGGCTGTGGGTCACAAATAGGTACCCAAAATGCAACCCTGGTAAATGGAACCATGGACTAAAACCAGCGGTCCCCTGGTCGTTCAATTTTGACCCATACCCATTCGACCCACACATCACGAGTCTACCATGCTTCACCCACTGGTGTTCTTTTTGAGGCGTTCTTTTTGAGGCGCCCTGATGCGATTCCTTCACGCCTTTGCCTTTGCGATAGCGCACAGTGTCTGTTCGACGCAGCGATTTATCGGGGGGGAGGGGGAAAGCAGGAGGCCCCAAAAACAAACAAGTCAGCAACCAATGCAAACGCCTTTTGGGTCCAGAAGCACTTGGCTCCCTCCGTTCACGAGTCTCCGAATCCGCCGGTCTCTTGATTCAAACACCGGCCTTTTAAGCGCGAGAACTTCCATTCACTTTGACCTTCGCGCGGTGCGTGTCCAAATAGAGGGATCCTGGCTTCCCTTAAAACCAATTCCAAAAAGGGTTCCCGGCAAGGAACCAAAGGAAAAGGGGAAATACCCATAGCTTCCTCAGCAGTTCTTGTGTTCTGCTGTTCCATCCGACAACAGCGGCAAAGAACAAGTGGCGGCGAAACACATGCCCAGAAGTTGCAGGTATAGGGAACCCTGGGCGGTGTGGCATCCTAAGGGTCCCTTTGTACCTTCTAAGGATCTTGACGCGTCACAAGGGGTCAACAGCATCCCCCGAACCTTCCTGCTTTTTCCAACCCCAACTTGTCCCATGTCCAGAAGATCTCTCCCATGTTGCACCTGCCTTTTCTTGCAACTTCATGTGATCCTTTGCAGCCCGGGGCGCCAGGTTCACTCGGTGCGTCGCCTGGCTAAAGCTGGTCCTAAGTGACGCGAAGCTGGGCTTTTGGGCATTAACCCTCCAAAGCCTCATAGAGAGGAACAAATCCGGAGATGTTAAGAGCGGTTATTAGTGTGCCGCCCCCCCCCTCAAATGGGTTAATCCGGAGATTCGGAGATTGTTGGACCAAACCTCGCTGGGTCTCTTTTGGGCACGCGGTTGGCTCAAAGAACCCTCAAAAGCCTCATAGTTTGGACAAATCCGGAGACGTGAGGAGGACCTGCTTTTAGTGTACCCACCCAAAAATCGATAGCCAATAATGTAAAAAAACACAAAAAACAACATTGGCAAATCTGGAAAGTTGTTTCACCAAACCTTGTTGGGTGTCTTTTGGGCACGCGTTTGGCTCAAAGAACTCTCAAAAGCCTCATAGGTTGGACAAATCCGGAGACGTTAGGACCTGCTTTTAGTGTACCCCCCAAAAAAACAGATAACCAACAATGTAACATAAAACATGAAACACAATTGGCAAATCTGGAAAGTTGTTTCACCAAACCTCGTTGGGTGTCTTTTGGGCATGCGTTTGGCTCAAAGAACTCTCAAAAGCCTCATAGGTTGGACAAATCCGGAGACGTTAGGACCTGCTTTAGTGTACCCCCCGACCGAACAAGAAACAACAAACATATATATATATATATATATGGTCCCGTGTTCCGTGTTGCTACCCCCCCCCCCCCCCCCCATATGGTATGGTCCCCCAGGACCCCGCCCCCCGGCCCGAGACCCCGAGCCCCCAGATCTTGGCACCTACGGTCCCACCCCCGACCCCCTGAACTCGCACCCCGACACCCCGGCCAACCCGCAACCTAACCCTAAATACACCCTAAACCAAACCCTAAACCGTAGACCTCTAAACCTAAACCAACCCTAAATCAACATAAGCCAACCCTAAACTAACCCTAAACCAACCCTAAACTAACCCCAAATACACCCTAAACCAATCCCTAAACAATAAACCCTAAACCTAAACCAACCCTAAACTAACCCTAAACCAACCCTAAATACACCCTAAACCAAACCCTAAACCGACCGTACACCTCTGAACCTAAACCAACCCTAAATCAACATAAATCAACCTAAATCAAACTAACCCTAAATACACCCTAAATATACCCTAAACCAATTCTAAACCAACCCTAAACCACCACAACCCAACCACAGGACCACAACCACGGGGGGGGGGGGGGGTACTTGCCTGACCCATGACCATTGGGGGGGGAGGGGGGGGGGGCTGGCAACGCTGTACCATATATATATATATATACATATAATAAAATCACACGAGTTCATCCGGGAATTGTTGGACCAAACCTCGTGCCACCCCGAAAAATGGTGGGAATCCTCTTGGTTTGAATTATCAAAGGGCACCCTCAGAAACAGATAGATATACGTACATATACGGCACTGGGAGCAACATACGGCAACAAAGATCTGGCGACTAATCTGCCAACCTGTTCGAATCCTTGTCTCTTGTGTTCGTGTGCCACATAAGTTTTGCCATGATGTGCCGAAGAGCTGTTCAAGCGCAAGCACGCTCCCACCAGCCAACATTTCCGCCAGTCAATACGTAGAAACGACAAACACTGTCAAGTTGCGCCTGCACTTCTGCATATAATTACCTTCATAGGCTATTCATAGATGTCCTTTTTGGGTCAAATAGATGGCCCTGGTAGATGATTAAACCACCAGGTAAACCAGGGCCATCTACTTTTCTACCAAAACAACCAAAAGGGACACCTATGATTACCTTGTAAAGCAACCTAGGCTTCTCTCTTTGCTTGCTAACCTGCCTTGCGGGGATGTGTTGGGCCTGCACGTTCCTTGGAGCACGGCTAGTGGCAGGCCAAACAAAACACAACGAGGCATCATCCGTAGACAAGCGCGAAGTTGCCGCCTTGCGCTGCACTTACGCACGTGCGACACCGTGCTTTTGCAAACTGCGAACTTTTGAACGCGTGGAAGACCTGACGGTCACGCAGCCCAGGCTTCTCTCTTTGCAGTCTAACATGACTTGCCTGCATGTGTTGGGCTTGATTGTCGTCCTCTGCTTAGCTGGAGCACACGAGCTTTGCACCCAGGATAGAACAAGGTCAGGATTGCTCTGGGTCAGATTGGGCCACTGGCAGCGAACATCTATTCTCAACATGCAGGTCGCATGGGCAGCACACAACATCAATACCTTGTCACGTCGCGGTTCCCCGGCATCACGCGGACTCATTGTGTTTCTCCTAGCTGTCCATTTTGGACAGATAGATGTGTTCCAAAAGCCAGTGGAACCTATCCATGAACCAAACTGACTTAAACGGACACCAACTCGGGGGGCCAACATATGCGTGTATTAGATGCACTATGTATGGCTAGCGGGTCCATGTTGTTCAATTCTCCATCGGGAAACTACTACACGCCGCACCAGCATTTCTTTTGTAGCCCAAGGTAAGAGTCCCTTTCGGCTTGCCTTGAAACAGCCACGCATCTATGGATTCTCAACCGACTCCATGTGGCTGGATCCCAGCTGCCATTCAAACACATTGGCAAAGTGAGTCAGTTTTTTAAGACTGTGTCTCTAAAGTGGAACCTTTCAAAATAATTAGCTGGTGCTGCCTTTGGCTTCCTTACATCTCAAGCTTCCCCCCAAAACAAACATAGCCTCCGCCCTGAGACTTAAAAGGAAACCACTTATTTCGGGAAGACATAATCGAGACAATCCCAGTTTGGGGTCGTTTGCATGGGAGCCAAGAGGAAACGACCTCAGTTTCAGTCTTTGGATTAGTTTTCGAGGAAGATCCTTCACAAAGGTGTCCTTTTAGTGGAAATAGATGGATATCCCTGGTAGATGATATTAAACCACCAGGTAAACCAGGAATCGAAACCCATCTGTTTTTCCAACCAAAACGGCCAAAAGGGACACCTCTGATCCTCATCAGGTTCAGCTCTTGCCGCTTTCTCGGACGAGCCACTTGGAAGGCGTCAGACCCAGCACCGGCACCTCGGACGCCACCAGCAGCCGCAGCTGCGCCGCTTGAAGCTGCACGCTGAGCGCTGCCAGTACCGAGGATGCAGCCTGGCCGAGGGGCCGACTTTCTCCTGTGCGACAGGTAGGGAATGAGAAATGGAATGAACCTGGGGCGAAAGTATTGTCGGGGGGTTAATAGGTGACGGTCTACCTTGCTGCGGCTCAGCCAGGGAATGAACCTGCGGGTCCCCTTAAATGAAACCACCAGTTGGATGGTTTATAGGGGTGATTCCTTCATTCCCTGCTAAGCACCAGCAAGTCCTGTGATGGGGTTGATTCACATCCCCATGACTCTATCACTACTCGTTTGCGGTTGTTGACCCCTCCGCAAAAGTTTAACTCTTGTGGGTCCAATGGAAGGAGACAATTGATCCCAAGACAAAAGGACAAAGCCCACCTGCTGCTCCGTCAGAGGCCAGCCCATCTTGACCAGCTGGGCGACCTTTACGGGGGTCACCCAGCGGCCCTTCCTCGGCACGCCTGGGCAGGGCAGCAGGTGGGGGACAAGCAGAAAGAGACAGACAGACAGACAGACAGACAGACAGTTAAGAGCAGCCAAGGCACCAAGGTCGGCTTGGCCATCCTGCCTCCTGGACCCCACAGGATAGTACGTTGACTTCCCATGGGGTCCAGGAGGAGACGGAGCAGGTGGGGGAGGGCTGGAGCTGCTGATGCTGAGCCAAAAGGCAGCAAGTTCAAGGCATCAGCAGCCCAGCAACCCCCACACAAGCAGACAGACACAAGACACAGACTCACATCATGAGCATCATCATCATCATCACCATCATCACCATCATCACCATCACCATCATGATCATGATCATCATGATCATCATTATTATCATCACCATCATCACCATCATCACCATCACCATCATCATCATGATCATCATGATCATAAATATTATCATCATCATCATCATCATCATGATCATCATGATGACCATCATCATGATCATCATCATCACCATCATCACCATCATCACCATCACCATCATCATCATGATCAACATGATCATCATTATTATCATCATCATCATGATCATCACCATCATCATCATCATGATCATAATTATTGTCATCCTCATCATCATCATGATCATCATGATGACCATCATCATGATCATCATCATCACCATCATCATTATCATCATCATCATCAGCATGATCATTCAATTTGGCTATAATTTATATATCTTAAACAAATACGAATAACTTTAACAAATTTGGTGTTGAATAAATTTGGAATCAATAATATTCAAATTGAATATGGTTCTATATATTTCAATATATATATATAATTATAGGCAAATTTAATGCTCAATAAAAGATATACTATAAATAAGTATAAATATATTATATCTAATTCACCAGCACCAGCACCAGCACCAGCACCAGCACCAGCACCAGCACCAGCAACAGCACCAGCAACAGCACCAGCACCAGCACCAGCACCAGCACCAGCACCAGCACCAGCACCAGCAACAGCACCAGCACCAGCACCAGCAACAGCACCAGCACCAGCACAAGCACCAGCACCAGCACCAGCACAAGTTTAATATTCAAGAAGTATCATTTATGTTATCAGTTAATAAAATATGATGAAATTAAACAAATTTTTTTGAAAAAGAGTTTAATTTTGTTAAAAACAAATATCATTAAAATTATAAGAAAATACAATACAAACAAATGATACAGAACAAATTATTTATAGACAATTTAAAAAAGAAAATCAAAATAATAGAAATACAATTAAACAATTTAGAAAAATATATTGAAATAATTAATGAAAAATGTGTTTAAATTATAAGTAAATAAGAAAAATATAAATAAAGTTCATTTTAATACACATATAGGAGTCAATGCAAGGAGTCAATGCAAGGAGTCATTGCTAGGAGTCAATGCAAGGAGCCATTGCTAGGAGTCATTGCTAGGGGGAGTCAATGCAAGGAGTCATTGCTAGGAGTCATTGCTAGGAGTCAATGCAAGGAGTCATTACTAGGAGTGAATGCAAGGAGTCATTGCAAGGAATCAATGCAAGCGCAGTCAATGTTTTGAGTCAATGCAAGGAGCCATTGCTAGGGGTTTTTGCCCAGGAGTCATTGCTAGGAGTCATTGCTAGAAGTCATTGCTAGGAGTCATTGCTAGGAGTGAATGCAAGGAGTCAATGCAAGGAATCAATGCAAGATCAAATCTAAAAAAAATTGTGAAATAAAAAATATAATATCATTTATGTTACCATGTAATAAAAGTTGATGAAATTAAACAAAATAGTGTTGAAAAAGAATTTAAAAACATAAAGAATGAAAAATCAGTAAAATTACAAGAAAATACAATACAAAAAAAAGGAAAATTGATACCCAAAATAAATTAACTATAGATAATTTTAAAAAAAAGAGAATCAAAATAATAGAAATACAATTAGACAATTTAAAGAAGAAAATAATGAATTAAGTAATGGAAAAATATGTTTAAATTATAAGTAAATAAGCAAGAAATAGATATAAATAAAATTCATTTTAATAAACATATAGGAGTCATTGCAAGGAATCAATGCAAGGAGTCAATGCTATGAGTCAATGCAAGGAGCCATTGCTAGGGGTTATTGCCCAGGAGTCATTGCTAGGAGTCATTGCTAGGAGTCATTGCAAGGAGTCATTGCTAGGAGTCAATGCAAGGAGTCATTACTAGGAGTGAATGCAAGGAGTGATTGCAAGAAGTCAATGCAAGCAGCCAATACTATGAGTCAATGCAAGGAGCCATTGCTAGGAGTCATTGCCCAGGAGTCCTTGCTAGGAGTCCACGCAAGGAGTCATTGCTAGGAGTCATTGCTAGGAGTCATTAATAGGAGTGAATGCAAGGAGTGATTGCAAGGAGTCAATGCAAGCAGTCAATGCTAGGAGTCAATGCAAGGAGCCATGCCCTGGAATCATTGCTAGGAGTCCATGCAAGGAGTCATTGCAAGGAGTCATTGCTAGGAGTCATTGCTAGGAGTCATTGCTAGGAGTCAATGCTAGGAGTCATTGCAAGGAGTCATTGCTAGGAGTCATTGCTAGGAGTCATTGCTAGGAGCCATTGCTAGGGGTTATTGGCCTGGAATCATTGCTAGGAGTCATTGCTAGGAGTCATTGCTAGGAGTCACTGCTAGGAGTCATTGCTAGGAGTCAATGCAGGCAGTCAACGCTATGAGTCAATGCAAGGAGCCATTGCTAGGGGTTATTTATTGCTAGGGGTCATTGCTAGAAGTCATTGCTAGGAGTCATTGCTAGGAGTCATTGCTAGGAGTCAATGCAAGGAGTCATTGCTGAGCGAATGCAAGGAGTCAATGCAAGCAGTCAATGCTTTGAGTCATTGCAAGGAGTCATTGCCCAGGAGTCATTGCTAGAAATCATTGCTAGGAGTCACTGCTAGGAGTCATTGCTAGGAGTCATTGCTAGGAGTCATTGCTAGGAGTCATTGCTAGGAGTCATTGCCCAGGAGTCATTGCTAGGGGTCATTGCTAGGAGTCATTGCTAGGAGTCATTGCTAGGAGTCATTGCTAGGAGTCATTGCTAGGAGTCATTGCTAGGAGTCATTGCTAGGAGTCATTGCCCAGGAGTCATTGCTAGGGGTCATTGCTAGGAGTCATTGCTAGGAGTCATTGCTAGGAGTCATTGCTAGGAATCATTGCTAGGGGTGAATGCAAGGAGTCATTGCAAGGAGTGAATGCAAGGAGTCAATGCTAGGAGTCATTGCTAGGAGTGAATGCAAGGAGTCCTTGCAAGGAGTCATTGCAAGGAGTCATTGCTAGGAGTCATTGCTAGGAGTTATTGCAAGGAGTCATTGCTAGGAGCCATTGCCAGGAGTCATCGCTAGGAGTCATTGCTAGGAGTCATTGCAAGGGGCCATTGCTAGGGGTTATTGCCCAGGAGTCATTGCTAGGAGCCATTGCAAGGAGTCATTGCTAGGAGTCATTGCCAGGAGTCATTGCTAGAAGTCATTGCTAGGAGTCTATGCAAGGAGTCAATGCAAGGAGTCATTGCTAGGAGTCATTGCTAGAAGTCAATGCAAGCAGTCATTGCTAGGAGTCAATGCAAGCAGTCATTGCTAGGAGTCAATGCAAGCAGTCATTGCTAGGAGTCAATGCAAGCAGTCATTGCTAGGAGTGAATGCAAGGAGTCATTGCAAGGAGTGAATGCAAGGAGTCAATGCTAGGAGTCATTGCTAGGAGTGAATGCAAGGAGTCCTTGCAAGGAGTCATTGCAAGGAGTCATTGCCCAGGAGTCATTGCTAGAAATCATTGCAAGGAGTCACTGCTAGGAGTCATTGCTAGGAGTCATTGCCAGGAGTCATTGCTAGGAGTCATTGCTAGGAGTCATTGCAAGGGGCCATTGCTAGGGGTCATTGCTAGGAGTCATTGCTAGGAGTCATTGCTAGGAGTCTATGCAAGGAGTCAATGCAAGGAGTCATTGCTAGGAGTCATTGCTAGGAGTTTAACTGCTTCCCAAGTTAAAGTCCAAAGACATATCATAGAGACTAAAGGTTCCCTTACATCAAGCAACATGGCCAATGGGCTTGCTGCGAAAAGAAGGGTGACACGTATGGGCTCCCCAACTACACTGGCTCCGCAACATCGAACGCTTTTCACACTCTTCACACCTCTGCTTCTCCTGTGCTCCTGTCCGGAATCCGTGGTGGATTTGTTTGGTTTTCACGGCTTCGCTGGTTGGTCAAGGGCTTTTCTGGACACCTGGAGGCTCAGATCCCACGACCTCGTTCAGAGATCCGAAGGCCAAAAGGCGCAAGGCCCCAGAGTTGCTCGACCTTTGGGCGGCAACAAAAAGGCCCTTGGCCAAGGGAAGCCAAGGGACACCGTGGAAAAGTGCTCTACCCCTTGGGCTTGAAACTCTTGGCTTTATGTAGAGACTCAAGGTTCAACCCTGTGCAATCTGTATTGCAATGAGCCAACAAACTTTAAAAAAAACACTAAAGCTAATGCCACGTACTATCCACAATACTCCCAACATAGCAGTCCTCAATCTTAGCAATACCAATTTGGCCAAAGCAAAAAGGGAGAAGGTCTTCTCGGAAGAAACCACCAAAACAGTTCTCGGCACCCCCAAGCTTTCGATGGCTTTTGGCCTGGACTCCAGGATAGATCTGAGCCAGCTCAGGCAAACCTCCGCGTTTCGTCATAAGCCTCCAGAACATTCCAGTCTTGGTTGCAAGAGTCATCAACAATCGGCGATCTACAACCTCTTATGGGACAAACGAACAAGCGGGGATACAAAGGGAGCTGGGATGGGGGGATTCCCTTGGCGCCAAAATTGAACTTAGTCAAGGTGCATCAAACGGGGAATCCTCCCGTATCCCTGGTTCCCCAATATCCCTGCTAGTTGGTTTCCCTGAGCTTAGAAGCCTGGTATTGCTGTGTCCGAAGTCTGGGGGCGAAGTCACAGGCTGGACAGCCCACCAACCGCTCAGAACAACACTGACCGCATGAATCCGCCTCATCACTCTCCGGTACCGGCATTTTGAGGTAGCCGTTCACAACATCAAACCTCAGCAGCGTCAAAATCAGAACCTGGTACTACACCCAAAACCATGTAAATAATTACAAAGGCGGTCGCACCGATTTATGATTGGGACCATCCCCTAATCTTCAGCCGACCTCAGGCACGAACATGAAATTGACCCTGTGACAAAACCTGAGCAGTGACTAGCACTGCAAGAACCACCACCATGTTTGAGCCATGACATTCCGTGTGAAACGGCATAGCTCTGCCACCAAGGAACGTGTGCTTCTTGCTAGTGAGTCCGGCGTTCAGCAGCGAGGCATTCACACTGCCTTGGTTCACTGGCTGCGTGACATGCGTCTCATGATGTCTCATGCTGTAGACATGTGAGCGTCGCCTGTCGTTTTCCGTTTGTTCAAACACAGGGCTGCTTGTTCCTAATGCGCCACCTGAGGCGCTGGTTTGCCCCTGGCTTGTTAAACCACTGGCACCAGCCGCGCAACTTGCAGAGGCGTGAGGTACCTACAGTCGTGGTGTCTGGTATCCTCTTATTCCCTTCAAAGCCAAATGCTGACTGTCCAAGTTTTCACGCCAGGAATGCATGTCAAAACCAGGCAGCCTTCCTGAGTTCCGGTTGGTTTCTTGAACTCAAGAAGAGTTCCAAGTGGTTTTGGATGAATGGAGGCATGCCCCTTGTTTGAGGTGTAACTGCCTTACAAGCCATTGGTGATACAAGCGCCCAAAACAAGGGACATGCCCGTGACTGCAAAGGTTCCAAGCAGTTCCAGCACCGGTAGCTAATATTGGAATATACGCATCCATCCAGCTCCAGAACCCAAACCCAAAATGGCCTCTGAAGACTTGCTGGTGCGATAGGCAGCGAATGAGGGAATGACCCTTGTAAACGATCCAACTCGTGGTGTCCTTTAAGGGGACCAATTCCTGGGTTCATTCCATTTTTCATTCCTTACTTCTCGCACCAGCAAGAGGAGGAACCCAACCAGTTCCACCCGCGCTGACATGGCCATGGGTCCAAACCCAAATCGTACCCCCCGCCAGTGAACATCCCAAGCCCCACATATTCCCACTAAAATAGGTTTTCACCAACCCCAAAATGGGATCCCCAAACGGTTTTGACCACAGCCACATGGCGTTGGTATCTCAGGTCCGAACTCACGAGCTGTCGAGCCGCATTGATGCCTGCCGGCTTGCCTCAGGCCCGGCCGGATCAGCTCGAGGGAATGGTTCCATGGACATGTGGGATGGTTCCAGAAATCGCACCACGAAATGAAACAATGGTTGAGACCAGCACGTTTGTTGGTATTGAAAAAAATCAGGGGAAATCAAAACATACCAGTGTTTCTGAGGTGGTGCGAAATGGAGTTTGTCTATCCACAATATCACATAATGATCATCATGTGGTCATTAAAGGTTGTTTATGTGCTCACGATAGCGGTTAGATCAAGAAAAATAGTTCCGTAAATAGCCGAGAAGGGGCTCATTTGCCGTCATTTGCTGCATACCGAACCGACTGGTGCTCCTTCACGAAAGGACCAAGCACAAAACGCAAAGTGCTCTACCCGTAGGCTTTTGCATCATGGACGCTACCGAAATCCAGTTCACTGGTAGAGAAAGGGCCCTGTCTCAATGAGTCTACCCTAAAGTACAACTGTACTTGGGTGTGGCTCAAAACTAACCAGAAGGGGCAAACCGCAGGTTTTGGTCCATGTTTCCACTTACCAGGGCAACCCATTTTGGCACCGGTTTGTTGAACCACTGCCAAATCTGTTTTGGAGACTTCATGTTGGATCGATGAAGTCCATGCTCTGAGCATCAAAAGGGGCCAAGGCTCCGCAAACCTCGGCACAAGGCGCTGACTCACTCGGCAAGCGAATTGGAGCCGATTGAATTGGAGCGGTTGCACCCTCGCCAAACAAAAGAAAAGAAGAAACGCTTAAAACTCCGGCCCCGGACACCTAGCTGAAACTGGTTGTGCACAAAAGCAGCTTGTGGATACATTGGATATGATGAACAATAAGAATGCAATGATGTCTATCCGTGCTCAACTGGATGTTGTTGACTGCTAAGTGCCATCCCGCTGACAGGACACTCGCCGCAGAAAACAAATGCAACTAAATGATGAAGTGTCCAATCCCCAAGGAAAGCGAAGGACCCTGCTCGGCGCTACGCTATTAAGTTGGGACATCATTCCTTAAGGGGAGTTTCTGCTATCAAAACTCAGGATAGTCTTACAGGCCAACATGGACTTCAACTGCCCGAGGGCACGTTTTCAGCTTTGGAACTCAAAACACCTTCCATCCGAAGGTGTGATGGGTGAAGTGGGGGCGAATACGTCCCCTGAAAAAAAAAAACAAATCATCAAAACAAATTTTCCCAGTAGTGATCTCGATTCCCTGTACAACCAACCGGGAAAAAACTATGCTTAAGCAATTGGAAGTATGGGAGCAAAAATAAATAAATATATATATATATATATGTATTTTAGCAATTCAGTGGGGAGTTCAACCACTAAACCACAATAAGCAAAAATAAACAAAAAGTTTCCCAACAACAACCATCAAGTGTCCTGGAAAAATAGAGCGTGTTCGCTGAGAAAAGTCATGGCGCCGTGCCGATCTGCTTCAGCCCCAGGCTCTGTGGGTCGCTGCGTTGTGCAGCAAGAACTGCGCCAAGGCCGGATGCGCCGCCAGCTGGGCGCAAGGCCCCCCTGCCAGTGATGCGCAGCCCGAGCCAAAAGGCCCTGGGACTTGGTCTCACTTGACTGGGCTGCCCAGTTGTCAGATCTCCCGCTAAAAGTGACGAACTTTTAGCGGGTTAAATGGAAAGTACCACGAAAAACACTCAAAGGCTAAAAAGCCGAGGAACCGGATGGCTGGGAGCCACCAAGCTGAGTGGATGGGCCGAAAGAAGTCTGGAAACTTGTTGTTTACACCTAAAATGGTCTTCACAAAAATGACAAAGTGAAAAACGGCAACTCAGGGAGTAAGTACGGTCTCCAAGAAGGTCTTGGAGGAGCAGTGACCTTGAAAGAACATCCCAATTCGCACAAACAATTCCACTCAGATCGGTTGAGCTGGCGCGGGGGAAAATCACCTCCAAAACTGGGAGATGCCACAGTGGGATGATCATCCCTCTATACCTTGCCACTTCAAAGGGCGGTGTGAAAGCAATGTACTTGGGGGACAATGCGTCAAGACATGCGACCCCTAAGAATGGAATATGCCAAAAACCGTTGCATTGGCACCATGCTACATCTGTCAGTGCTTAAACCAATATTCAACACAGGGACTCTAGACAATGCATTGGTTGTCATGCAGTTGGACCTACACTCTTTTCGAGAAGCTACCTCATTGCCTTATTATTAAAATGGAAATACGTCCTCCTCTTGCTTTGTATGCGTAACTTTTTCGAAAGGGCAACCTGATGCATTTGGCGCAGAGACCAAACAACCTGAGCCTCGGGGCGTTCCTCAGGAAAACGCAGACTGGGGGGTACTGAGGTTCAAGCGCTATCGAACCCTGCCTATGGGTGCATCCTGGAATAGGGTGTGGTTTCAAAGGAGCAGGACAGGGAAGCCAAGGTTTGGAGGCCCCAGTGAAAATACGACTCGGCCTGTGTGGTCGTACTTGTACTCCTCGACACTGGCCACAATCGAGCCTGAGTTCTGCTCGCATCGCTTCTTCGGCATCGAGGAAGGAGCAAAGCCAACATCACTTAGTGATGTAACGAGCCGATGATGCTTTGAAGCAAAGTAAAACTGCTAGATATTGTAAGTTGTGTTAGTGGGATATGGCTTAAATCCAGGAGAGCTCATGTAATTCCGGACTAAACCACACGCACAAAACATGCGTGCAAGGGAATGGCTGGAAATCGCCATAACAATATGCTCCCTGATGCCTGGTTTGAACTGGCAGCGACACACGACATTGGCATGTGACCGTCGTGAGCCTTGACCAAACTGCTTCACAGCTCTTGAGTCTTGGATTGAACATGGCCTAAATTCGCCTCTGGAATGGCAGGCTTGCGCACAAAGATGGGTGTTGAGTGGAAGGTCGCCACACTTGGAGCAAATTTTGAACAAGCTCCCCTTCCTAACCCAAAACCCCAGTGGCCAGGGGGGAAGAACTGAAGAGGGAAACCTGAAAAAGGCATGGGCTGTCTGTCTGTCTCGGGAAAGCCATCCCCGCGTAACGGCCATGCCAAGAAGCAGTGGGAGGGGAACTCAGCGCCGTTCAACTGCGAGGGCAGCACGAAGAAGGCATTGGCGTTCTCCGGGTTCTGCATCTCCCTCATGACCTCTTCCACAGATTGTGTGGCTCAAGATTAATCAACACCAACACGCCCGCTTTGTTCGTTGGTTCCATCTGTGGTGCTTGTCTTGAGGCGATTTTAGGCACATGTCTTTGACCAGCCATTTCTCCAAGCCTGGGCTGATCGAAATGGAGGCTCCAATCCGAGGTTCCATCCCCAAAGGGAAGCTGAGAGGACCAAATCCTTGGGTAACTCAAGGGGATTAAGGACCGTTGAACTCAGCAAGAGTGTGGTTTGAGCTCCAACTTGTGAACTTTTGGAGACAAAATTGCCGTCGAACTGCAAGAACTAGGTCTTAAGGGTAAGGTTCGAGGGATCCCTGGATTCAGAATGGATGGATGGTGCCCGGGCTAAACAAAAAAACCCTCAGCATCGGTTTGCAATTGCGGCCTGCCGTCAAAGCTGTGCGGCGGGATGCGTGGGAAGCAGGTCGGGTTGGATGTCACTCAAAATCCAGCACCCCCAAAACACCGCCGTCTAGGTATAGGTGGCTGTCAAAGGGCCCCCAAAATGGGGGGGGGGCCTCTTGGTTTCCTGACAATTAACCAAAAGCATGCCCTGACACCACCACAACAAAAAACTGGATTGCGTGCCCCTTTGCTGGGCTGTCCTCAGATCCCCCGCTAGAAGTTTACCTTTAAGTGAGCTAAATGGAAACCCAACCACGAAACACTAAACAGCTAACGTCTTTAAAGGGATGGCTGGGAGCCACCAAATTGGGTTTCCCTTTTCAACCAGAAGTGGCGCCAACTCCAAAACTCCACCACGAACTCTTCGCATGCTTGCGCCTCGGAGGCGCAAACCTTCACCACGGGCAGGGCCAGATCTCCTGGCCTGAAGGCTCACCAAATCTGCGGATCCATTTATTTGGTCACCAAGGGCTTGCCACCCCGCTAGCATAGAACCCACCAAGGGGTGTAGAGAAACATGGCCTTCCACGCGTCTTGTCTTACGGCAATGGCTTGCCACTGCGGAAACCCCGCCTCTCCATGGGCCCAAGGTTCACAACCTCCGCGGAGAATGAGCCGATCCTGGGACCGATTTCCAAGATTTAAATTCGATTCCATGCGAAAAAGGCATAATATCCAGTGGCTTGAGTACAGCCAGTGGCTTCAGATGTCCTGAAAAACCCTTGCTCCGAGAAGCTATGTTTCACACCAGTTCAAGACAAGCCCATTGTGATACTTATGGGTCCCTGAAACTGGTTGGTTCACAGGAAGCCAGTTGGAGGCTGATAGTTCAGCCGAATGTCAAGGAAGCCTAGCAAGCGTTGGCTAAGAGGCTATACTCCTACCTCAGGATCCTTGGTCAAAGCTGTTGGGCATTTTCTGGAGCTTGACTGCCTATCCGGCGTGTGTCGTGAGCCATGAAATGAACATGTCAAGCGCGCTGTCTGATGATGGTTTCCACTACCCATAAATCACTACCGCAAGGTTCATGGGATGTACTGCCGCAACATAGCTACTGACAAAGGTAGAAGCCCCGTTTTGCTCTAAGAATAGTGACTTGAGTAGTGGAAGCCATGATCAAGAGCTGAGTCTCAGAAGATCCCAGGCTTCGTCTACCAAAAGTTTCGCGACATGAGACAATCTTTGGCTCCTGTTTTCTATGGCGAATCTAGAGCTCCACCCATTGCGTTTGCAACCGACGTGGGCTTCTTGCTTTGAGGGCGGTTGGCTTGAGGGAAACCAACCTGAAACAGCAGAAACACTATTTAATATCACTCATTCTACTGGGGGTCTGAAGCCCAATTGTGACACATACATCATAAATCCGCTGAAAGTCTCCATCTTCTCTGCGGACGAATCCTGCGCTTGAAGCTTGCCAGTTGCCACATCGAAGTAGTACTCGCCCTCGCATACCGGAGGAGGGCCTCGAATGGAATCAGCCGGTTGGAACTTGTTGCGTCGTAAAGAAGAGCTCTGCACGCGCGTCTCCCTAAATTTGCGCGCGCCCCACGAAACCGTGCCCCCTCATAAAGTTGAGACGGCACTGAGACCCTGAAAACTCGAAAATGGTTGCTACCTCGCTACCTCTCGGCAAAAATTAGGCGCCGCGCTTTCCAATGGCCATCGCGCCCTCTTGAACTTTCCTGTGTTGTGGTTTGCGGTTTTGACCAGGCATGGTACCCTGGGAAAAGCTCCACCCCCAACCCCCAAAAGTTGCTGCCCCCAACCCCCCCACCCCTCAAACTCTTTTGCAAGAAAAAAAAAAAACAGCACGTGCAGCAGCTGTGCATTTCCGATCCAGAAATCATGGGGCAATGAGAAACCTCCTAGGATCTCCTCGGGCCAACCCCCAACAATCGCTGCATACAGCAAAAGTCCCCCAGTCAACATGCAAGCACACATACATGAACAATGTAGCTGACTACTGGATTGCTGACTAACCCATGTCTGAAACAAAACCACTTGGAAGTTTGGTTCTTTCCTTACGACATCATCCTCTGACCGTCAACATTCCCTGTCTCAAGATGGTGCAAACCTGGTGAAGGTCCTAAACCACACACATCTCCAAGTGCAACCTTTGGAGGCCCAGAACAAGCACAGCATGCAACCTTTCTGGGCGCCTGGGATGGAACCTCATCAAAACTCAAGGCTCGAGATCCTTTTGATTCCACAGAGCGAAAGGGAGTTCCCAATTTGAGACAGAACCATTTGGCCGGTATTTTGTAGGGTACCCCTTTCAGGTTAGTTTGACACGACGAAACACCGCCGTTTTGGGGGGTCTTCCATTTCGAGACAGAATTAGTTGAGTGGTCTTTTTCGGGAACCCCCAAAAGTTGGTTCTCCTTTTGGTTTCCCTTACCTCCCAAAATTGGGTACCCTCAACAAGAGACACATCCAGTTGGAGACAAGACCCATCCTGAGCCCCCGACCGTCCGCAGACTTCTTGGGATGCGCAGCCAGTCGATATGAACCGCTCGGCACCAAGCTCCGCCTGAAGCCGAGAGGAAATTCGTGACGGAGAGTTCAATAAACTGAGTGCTAGGGGGTACCAACATCGGTTGCTTACTGCTCCCCTGCCAAAAGTTCAACTTCTAGTGGTTCAATACGCAAAACCGTTTCATTAGTTGGCAAAAGTTGTCCAGTCCGAACGCCCCTGGGCAACATGCACCAAAATGCACCAAAGCAACCAGACCTTGTTCTCACAAAAACACCACCGTGGAAACACCGCCCTCCCCATGGCTTGGGGTTGCGGATCATTTCAAGCCCCCCCTTGTAGGCGAATGACTCGAAGACCGTGTCTTAACCAAACCAAAGCGCCAAACCACACCACCAATTCGGGGGAGGCTGCTAGGGTACCAACCAACCAAAAAACCCGCCCTGGAGCAAGAGAACCAGTTCTGAAGAGACAAACATAACACCTCATCCAGGGAATCTGGCACAATCAAACACATATCCGATTACCCTTTCAAATTGCTTGTGGGGAAATTAAGAATTTCGGGCAACTTGGCATCCAGGAAAGAAAGGGATCGCAAACAGGTCCCAACAAGGGTTTCGGAACATCTCATAGGGATATGAGGGGCCTCAATGTTTGTCTATTGCAAGCCTCTGGGGAATGTATCATACCCCCAGTAGCATTGGTTGACCTTGGGGATGTTCCAAACTGCCATGTGGCCATGTTCACTCCATGACCATACCAAAGCCCCCGCGCCGAATGTGATCCACTGGCCCTACTTCGGAAATGGATATAGCATTCGGCCGAACACCAAATGGGTATGTCTCAAGACAGGCGTACCCCCAAAGAAAAGAGTGGCTTTCCTTGTGGCATCCCTTCAAACCAATCTCAAAAAGGGGTCCCTCCAAACGCACACGCACATACAAGTAGCAAGAACTTGTTGCATGAGGCATTGAAGGGATTGAAGACCTTGAGATCCACTTTGCCACGCTAAACACGTGATGGGAATATCCCCCTTTTTGGCCCATGAAAGAAAACTGGGAGGATGTCATGTGTTGCCTTTTGTGCGAGACCCGCAGCCACTCCAGTTGCCGGAAGGACATCAACCACTCAAACGGGTTCAATGTCTGGTCTCAATACACACGCACATGTGCACATCCGTTAAGTAGCCTTCAGTGGCGAATCGGCGTGACTCACCAGATTCATTGTTTGCCCTTCGCTGATATGGGCGTCTCCACAATGCTTTGGTGTTGGATCCTCATCATATCATTCAAGTGGCATCCTTGAAATTACCCTCTTAATAATGGTTAAAACGGGCTCTTCCCTGCAAAAGTAGTTTTGTGAGCTCTTGGAAACGTTCACTTGAACACAGTATCATCCGTCCTCACCCCCACAAGCGCAGGTATTCTTTCTGTGAGGTGGAACGTGGCCTCGTTGCATCATTCAAGCCCACGTATATGTGCTTCCGAAAGAAACAGTGGGACACGCCTTCTTCCTTTTTGGCTTCCCTCTAACAACCATTTCATGAAGGGCGCTTCTCCCCGACGTCCACTTTGGGCAAAGCCATAAACCAAACGGTATGGAGGTCCAAACAACTTTCCCGGAACAATCAGGCCTTACCAATTGCTTATCATAGGCTTATCCAGGGATACCTCCCCCTATTCAAATCGCCCCATCAAATCGGTGTCATGACCCATGCAGTTCGGTTCGGAGCTTGGGCCTCCCCAGGCAGTAGCGCTCAAGAAACTCTTCGGGCTCCGCCTCAAGAGGTGAATATCACTCCCCATCGAGTGTTGTTGTTTACCATGTTTACCGAAAATTCAAATTGACTAATGGCAACCAAACCCAAAAAGTGACTAGAGTCCGAAACGGAACTCAGGGAGTGAGTGATTGACCTATTTTCTTGGGCGAGTTGCTATTCACGGGACGGAAACTGAATTCCTGCAGATACTCGATTCAAAGGCTACTCGAATACAGACCGTCTTCCCAAAATAGCTCACTCCCCCTAGAAAAGCCACCATCATTTAGTGTTTGTGGGACATCTTCTTCAGATGGAGGGTTGAATAATGTTCAGGTCAACAACCGGGAATGAGAAAAGCCCAAGTCAGGACGTACTTGTCATATCCCCGAGTCGGTGAGCTCATGATAAATGGCCCGATTCTTGTAGCGGGAACGAAAATAATCAACCCAGCACCCAACAAAATGCTTCTAGAGTCAGGGTATTCAGGACATAAGAAACTTAGCACTCTCTCTGTCTTTCTCCCTTTCTTTGCTTCTTGACTTTCCCTTTCCTTGCTGGTGCGATAGGTAGGGGACGTGGTAATCCGTTTGGGGGCACGCTTCAAGAAAACCACCAGTTGGATGGTTTAAATCGGGGCCATTCCATTCTCAGATGCCCAGTGGCCATGGGGAAAAGAAGGGCGCCCTTTTTTGTTGGTTAAGATTAAAGGGGAACCCTTACCCAAAAAAGGGGAAAACCTTCACCACTGGGCAACAGAGCATTTCTCCTTCCCTGCCGATTTCGCAGCAGCGAGTTGTTTGTCTTCATCTCCCGCCTCTGATGGATAGCCGGGACCTGGGCTGAGACGTGCATTAAGCTCCCGGGAAAATCCCGGGAAAAAATGAGAAAATATGTCCAGTAGTGAAATCGATTCCCTTTAAAACAAACAAGGGATCACAAACAACATATTCATTTCAGCAAATGGAAGAAGACGTCTCGGAAAATGCAAGAGACCGAGACAAACCCATCCTTCGGGGGAGGAGACGCTCTTGGGTGGCGCGTCTTTTGATGGCCGCCGTTTGGCGCTGACTTCCACGGAAAACAAGAGGAGTTCACCAGTTGCCAGCACGCCAACAACTTGCAACAAGGCTTTTTCCACCATGCAACTAACATCCCCAAGCAGAAACTGCAACCACAAAGCAGACAGGTTGCCCAAGCACTGCAACCAAAAAGCTGATAAAAGTTCTTATGGACCCGGGTTCCCGGTTTCAAGGGGCCCGGTGACGCCCGGGTGGTTCTTGGTTTCAAGGTTGTCTGGACGCAGCGAGCAGCCCAGCGAGCGGCGGAAAGGCGGCTTTGAGTCCCCGACCTTTGCCTTTGCCCTTGGGCGGGCCCTTGGGACCCTTTGCCATGGGCAAAGGATGCCGCTGGGTTGAAGGGAAGTGAAAGGGTCACCCCAAAAACAAAAAAATCGAACGCCAACCATTTTTTTGGGCCACCTCCTGTTGGGGCGAACATCCATGTGTATATATCAGCACCAAATGATGACCTTGTATCTCTTGTCAAAACAGCATCAACTTGGTTACGCTTAAACTAAGTTGATGGCAAACACAGCAATGTTGGGTGGACAGCTGCTCGGCTCATGCCGGTTACTAACAAATTACCCAGCTGGCAGGAAAACTGCGCATGTCTGTGTGTGTGTGTGGTGTGTGTGTGGGTGGGTGTGGGGTGCGTATTTGTTAAATGCAACTCTGAAAATCTCTGGCACTCAGTGCCGACCTGCCCCACTTTTGAGCCGCACTCGACTTGGGATTGCGAGAAGCCAAGAAGTGCTGCATGGCAGTGGTTCGGATGCCAGATTCGAACCCCTTGCCACGGTCAAACCTGCTTAGGATTCTGTGGATAGACAAAATCCTGCACCACCTAAGCAGCCCTGAAGTGATGCTTCCCCTGTAAATACCAACAAACAGTGGCTTCCCATGGTTTCAAAGGGGTGTGAACGGATTTCGCGGGTAGCCATGAAAATCGTATGACTTGATATGCATGCCTCCTCTTTTTGTTGAGGGATCCCGGTTTTGGGGTTGGATTTGAAAGGAAACCCAAAGACACAGCCACTACCCAAGCTTAAGACACACCCACCTGTTTGTTTAGCGAGCCTGGGCACATCACTCAGGGAATGTGCCATGGGCGTGTTCCTCTTCGATGTTTGGGGGGAGGGTGCCTTGACTGGAGGGGTTGCTCCGAATGGACTGGGAGCCCATGGTGATCTTCAACTGGCTTGCGAGAGGCTGCAACATCTCTGGACGTGAAGGTAGATAGCGCAACTCGCCCTCGTTTTTATCCCCGTTACCAGGAACAGTTGGAGAAACGAACAAGCGGGGATACGGAGGGCGGGGGGATATGAGGGCATTCCCTTGGCGCCCTTTCTCATATCAAACTTAGTCAAGGTGCATCAAACGGGGGAATCCTCCCGTATCAATCTGGTTCCTCCTGTACCCCTGCTAGTTTGGTTTCCCTAAAACATGTCATCTACTTTCGCCGCATTCTTTTCCCGCGCAAAGTCCTGGACGCCGGCCAAGAGGGTGCGAACCTCCCGAGCGTCCATGGTGGTGATCTCCTGATGGTTCACTGGGCATCTCAACCAGCGGGATTTTGAACACCGCGGAGGGAGGGGGAGGAGTGGGGGGTGGGGCGGCTGGGGGGGGGTGGGCGGCGGGAGGGGGGGTTTTGGGATTCTAGCGTGGGGGGGGTGCGACGTTCCCAATATCTCATTCTGAGTGGAATGGCACAAAGTCAGCTTGTGGTTGGCCACTAACATGATCCAACAAGCCGGTGCACTGCGAGCAACCTGGGACCCAAGTAACAGCCCGTTCCAAGTGATTTGCAATCCAACCAAGCAAGGTATGCTAGGATCTCTTCAGCTTGAGCTTAGCACACAGCAATAAAAAAGGCATCAACCAAGGGCTCCCCGGATGTCAAATGGTTTGAGTCACCTCCAATTGGCGATTTTGGGGGTGACAGAAATCCTGCTGGGGGTCGAATGACACACTGCCAGCCCATGGCATCGAATTTTCGAACGAGGCCAGTTTCAACGAGCCAAGTACCCGGTGTCAAAGGGGCCCAAGACGCCCAAATTGTCGTTGGACCACTGGGGTTTGGTCATGTTGAAGTCGGCAACCCTGCAAAAAGCCTCCGTTTCAGGTCCAAGACCTTGTGGAAGTCCAATAAAGAAACTCAGGGTTCCAGCAGCCGAAGCGATTGCATCCGGAGCTGTCAGCCGGCCTCGGGAATGGCCGCCTCCGTGTGGACTCCTGGCAAAAGCGCAAAACGCCCTGAGGGTGTTGCTGCAAAGGAGGCGCCCATGGAAAACCGCAGCAAGGGGAACCACAAGGTTTCAGGATGAGCAACTGGCAGCTTTTCATATCCTACATGTTTTCCAGGATCCATCTCTGGACCAGACCTGGAGCGCAACATGTCGACGAGTTGTTTTTGGTTCAAACTACAAGTCAAACAGCCGCATGATGGAAATACAATCAATTGAATCGGACGAGTTGTTGCTATTGATGGAAACACAAAAAGGCACACAGTCAAGGAGGAGAAACAAGCGACCCAATGCTTTCCCCAGCAGGGAGACCATCAAATTGGTGCCACTCGCCTACTTGGCTGTAAGTCTGGAAATACTCCGACGCTGCAAAAAGTGCCGACAAAACCAGTGGCACTCCTTCCACTCCGCAAAGGGCGTGAGCTAGGGCGTCCTGCGGCCGGCACTTTGAGCCGGGTGTTCAATACGGGGACTGGAAAGATTTGACCAATTGACCCCATATGAATAAACCGCCCTGGTTCTTAATAGATGGGTGTGTTCCTGGGTTTCGGGGGGAATCATGACTGTTGGAGGGCAACACCCATATTGATAAACCGGGGTTCATCAATAAGGGGTTAACATTACCCGTGCCCGCACCCCAAATGGCTGGTACATGCCCCGAATTGCCAAGCCATTGGGTCACTTGAGAGACCATTTGCCAGCAATCGGGGGCCTGGTATCCATTCCGTTTGGTTTCCGCGCGGGAAAGATTAACGAATATTCTCTACTTTTTGGCACCCATGCAGTGAGGGTCGGGGAATTTACTCGTCCCCTCGATAGCGCATGGCACCTACGGCAAAAGACCCGGAAGATGCACTTCTTCTGGCAAGTACCCCCTGTCAGGCGCACGCTTGTGGGAGAGAGGGTAGTCCTATGCGAGGGCCCAAATGGAGGGTGTTTGTGCCGCAAAATTAGACGGTACTACCTCAAACGGTGTGACTCAGAAACAAAACCTGCACCGGTGACGCTGTGGTTTACCCAAACTCCAAAGCCCCACAACATCGAAAGCTGGGCCGACAGCCAAAGGGGCTGGATGTTTAATTGGTTGAACCCGGTAGTGATTGCATTCATGTCCAAAATAACTTTTTGAGGGTTCGGCGTTCCCAAAAAAAATCATACTGGAGCCGAATTGGAGCTCACAGCCGACATCTGACACCCAACGGACAATATCGAGATTGCCTGTCATCGTTCACAACTTTCAGCGCAAAGGTCATGTTTCCCAGGAACGGTGGCTCTGTGTGTATTTGTGTGCGTGTGTGTCAAAACCAGTTGCAACCTTTCTGAGGAAGACTTGCACAAGGAGGCAGCAATCATCTAGATGGATCGCTAGCTTTGAACACAGTAGGAATGCCCAACAATACCAACAGCAAATGAACAGGGGTCAATCCTAAACTGATAGGGATTATCGTAAACTTGCCCATTGCTCCTAAATGCTACCCACGACATGCCCCTCGCAAAATAGCCACGCCAGCTCCAAGGTAACAGCATGTCTCCATGCGCATCTTGCTCGCAGCTTACGAGCGATGCGCTTTTTATCACAAAAGGATGTAATCCCTCCCTGAAAGCACCCCGATTACCCCCCCTATCTTCCTCTGTCGTCCATTCAAGTGACCTCATCAACATTACCCTCCTCCGGGAAAATCAATCAAGTGTACCCAAAGAAAAAAACGCTCGAATCCCTCGAAATATTCTGCTTTCAGGCACTCAATGTTTATGCCCCCGCCAGTTTTGCACCCAGTTCCTGCAGCTGCGACACATCGCCAGCACCCTGGCGTCGAGTGGACAAATTCAGCCTCGCTTTTTCCGCGTAAGAAAGTCAATTAATTTTGAAAGGGCTCAATTTATAGCAGTTGTCTTCCGGCACACCCCTTTTTCCCATGCCCAAAATCCCAAGTACTGTCTATAAAAGCAGGAGTTTGGGAGTGCTGCTTCAGGCTACCTGATTTGGGAGTAACTATTTAGTGGAACATCAAAAGGACATCACCCATATTTAGTAACAAAATTTGGAGACAACCTAATTTGCCAAAACACCCAGCGCACGGAACCCAGTGTTTGCCAGTCTGACTGCTTGCTGATGGATTCAAGAGACAAATGAAAAAAGCTTCTACACCAGCTTCCATTTGCCTAAGCCACCTGGACAAAATCAAACTATGTCCAGTAGTGATAGAGTGCCTCTAAAACCAACAAGGGCAAATAACAAACATCTTCAAGCAAATTAAATGGAAGCCAGAGGGACCCTTGATTTAGTCAACATCCGGGGCCACACAAGCTGCTGTCGGCTGGCAGAATGGAACAGTGTTTCCTTCTCGATCAGACGGTGCCGCAAGGAGCATGGTTGCACTCACACACATCCCCACCGCTACCCTGCTTCACTCACCTCTGGACATGGCGCAATAAGTTTTCTGCCAAGCTACATTGGCATCCAAACTACATGGCTGCTTGCCTTTTCTATGTCAGCGCGATCATGTCCTGTTGACGTACAGGGAATTCTGCCAGTTGGGCACCTAAATTTGGGAATCTGATTCTACTATAGCAAGTGAAGCCACCACACGCACACGACATGCCGTAAATCCAGACATAGCGGAGTAAGACTCGCTTGCCAACCTGGACATGACAAGATCAGGAAGGCAAAGGTCCAAAGCTGGATTCACCGGACAAGTGATCACACATGTCCACCAGAAACACCCACCAAGGTCAGGGAATCGAACGCCTCTTGCGGGATGAGGCCCACCTACAAAGAACTGGGATGCAGAACCCCAAGTCCGCAATAAATGGGACCCTGCAACGAATGCAACCGCTGTAGAAATGATTTGTTTAGAACCCAGAAAAATGCCCCAAAGCAGCAACAGACCTTACTTCAAGGTACTCTTTTTTGGTTGGTATGTTCTCGTGTATACTCAAATAAAATGGTGAACCCAAAGCATTGAACAGGTGGAACTCCGCTGCCATCATGGCTGGGATTGTCTCTTACCTCCAATTCTCCAAATGTTGAGTTTGACTCAAGTGGCTGTGGCTCAAAAAACCGGTACCAAAATGGATCCCTAGTAAGTGGAAACATGGACCAAAACCTGCGCTCCATATCCTGGTGGTTTCATTTTGAGCCACACCCAAGCGGAGATCAGGATACTGTCACTCCGTGCCTGAGGTGTGGGTGGAGCTGCAGGAGCAGGGGAAGAGTTGTAGGAGAGGTGCTCCAGGCTGGGCCTTTGAGGTGGCCGGAACCCTCCTAGGTCCTCCAGATTTGAGAGATTAGAATAAGGGTACCAACTTTTTTTCTGTAGAAATATTTTAGTAGGGGATGCCTTCCCAAAAAAAGTTGGTAAAAGGGCACTACTGAGAAACCTAGCCTCTCTGAGCTGCCCCAAACGAGCCTATTACCCCGGAACTTCCAGCTGGGGAAAACAGACACAACCAAACTTCTTGGTTCTCTAGGCATGGAATGATGACCCCGATTCAAACCATCCCCGATTTGGTTTATTTTTCCGGGAATTCCCTACTGAGCACCAGCAAAAAGGGCAGATTATTTTTCTACCATTCGGCCCGCAAGAAGCAAACATGAACGGCCCGCAAGGGGTTCCAATGTGCGCCCCTTGAGTTCTGGCCCTGAGGGTGGTACTTGAGGGTCAAGCCATCATGTTAGGGCCAGGTTGCTTCTCGTGCGGAAAAGAAAGGTTCGTGCCGTTTCAGAAAAGCTCTGACAATCAGGAAAGTTTCCGTTGCACATGTTGAGAAGCATACGTAAGTACTATTACCGACATATATGTCCGTCACCGTCAATCCCAGGCATCCAAAATGTATTGAGGTCATTAACTGGGTTGACTCTATCTGGGAGGTGTTCAAAGTCAGCAATCGGAACTTTCCCTTTACCCCGCCACTTGGGAAAACCGCTTGGATGGTGCGTAAACCGAGGCCCAATGAATACATTCTTTGACTTTGGCATACGAAACAACTCACCCGCAGCAAGATGCCTCCATGCAGCTTTGACATCTGCAATCGATCCGTGCTCCAGGAACTCCACAGCCAATCAGCCAATCAGGGCTGGTCTCTGAAAAGGGCTATCGCTCCCCTCATGTCGACGGCCAAGGGCCGTTACCCACGCAATTCATCACGTCAACACCTGACCAGCGTTTGTGGGGGGTATATGCACACAAAACAGGGGGACCTCCAAAACAGGTGGCCTCCGTTTGGCTCTCCAAGCCCCAAACGTCAGCTTCCCTCGATTTGGTGCTTTGGGCTGGTCTCTTGGAACTGTTCCAGGGGTGTTTCCCCATTTGCCCAAAAGAACAAGTGGTCCAAAGCCCCCAAACCACCAACCAAGGCACCAACTCCCCCGTTCCAAATATTCAGGCCCCTCTAGAGGTGAATTCTAAGTGACTAGGTACCAACCTCCCCCCCCAACAAAGGAGAGAACAACCCCATGTGGGAGATCGGCCCAAACCACCCGCTGGCCGCTCGCCTGCTGCGCGTCGCCGGCAGCTTCTCCAGCACAGAGCTCTTCTCCGGCTGCGGGCGGTCGCCTGGTCAGTCAGCCCAGTGGACTTTCGTGGGAAGTTGGACACTTAAAACGGTGATTCGAATCCACATACTACTCTTGAGGTCGCAGAACTGTCTTTGCAGATCCTTGGAAGTTCCTCCCTGATCCGAAACCCATCATTCAACAACAATCATTTGGCTCAGTTGGCACGCATAGCCGCAAAATCACGCCATTTCTCAACCTGACCGAGACCGAACGGGGTGTGCTAGATCTAAGAGGGGTTCGACCTATGTTGATTTCCCCGATGTCAAACCTACAAGGGGTTCTCTCTTTTTGAGGCTCCCCCTTTGTCGTTGGTTTCAAGGAAAACTAAAAGGACACCCCCCATTTGTTGTTGATGCCCCAGGAAACCGACCCATTTTTGGTGGGCCCTGACCAAAAAACAGCATTAGAGGAAAACTCAAAGGAAAGCCTAAGCCATGTTGCTTCTGTATGTTTCTGGCGGGGGGAGGGGGGGGAAGGGGGTTCTACAAAGCGACGACACGCACTTTGCCGAGCCGCAGCTGGCAGCGCGAAGCCATTGGGCCGGGCTCCTTGAGCGATGGCTGAGTCGTTCAGCTGACAGCCAGGATCAGGTTAAAGTGACATGGGGGGGCTCGTATCTTTTTGGGAAGGGGTGGTTAATATGAGGGGAAACCAAAAGCTTTTTCCTTTTTTGTTTTCTTTTCTTTTTTTCTTCTGAGGGTACCTGGTTGTTTGGTTGCTTTGAGGGGAAACCAAAAGGCAAACCGAAGCCTTGTTGGAGGTACCCTGAAAAACGAGACACCCACATACCTACAGGGAACCTGACCGGAGCTCCAAGGAAAAGGCGGTTTACTCGTGAGCAAACGTTGTGGTGGGGTGCCATGTTAGTGGATGGAGGGTCATTTCGAAAACCCCTAAAAAATAAGGGTTTTGTGGTCGAACATGGGGCCAACAGGCAAAGGCAAGTCTCATGACGCGAGATAAGTTGACGACCAACCGTTCAAAACACCTTTGCAAAGTAAGGACACCAACGCAACGCCTGGGTAGAATAACGGCTTGACAGGCTAACTGGAAACCTCCATGTTGCTGGTATGCGATCCGGTGGTGAGTGGGTAAATGGTCATCTGCTCGCTTGCTCCCTGAAACCCGGCCAGTTGAGACAAGCTGTGCTTCCAACAGGCTGAAGGTCTCCGAGTGCTTGGAAGCCTCTTTCCCTGAGATCCCGCGGAAGCACAAAGTGGAGCAACTTCCTTCAGTTGGATCACCGATTGCAAGAAAGTCGCACCTGCCAAAACTTGGTGAAGCAAATCAATTAGCTACAATTGTGGGTCTGAGCACTGAGTACCTAGGATGTTCGTGGACCCTTCTCGGCCAGCCTCAAATACCAAGCGGCCCTCTGGCTGTTGCCGCCAAAACCCAACACCGATCGCCCGAAATCCTCCATTTGCTTAAGTCCCCTGGGAAAAATGAGAAAGTATTCCCATTGGTTAGTTCCAGTATATAGTGAAATTGTATCCCTTTAAAGCCAACATGGGGAAAATACAACATACTCTTAACCAAATGGAAGAAAACCTACACATCATGATATTCCCATGCGGCATGCGCTCCCGGCTCGCCCAGGAGGCGTGGCCTGGCCGAGCGAAGGTTGTGGGGCCTCCACCCGTAGGCCCGGAAAGACCCCGGACCTGGCCATGGGTCAATAATCCAAATCGGTTACCCAGTGAACATCCGATTCAATCCAACCACTAAAATAGGTTCTAAAATGGGTGGAACATCCCAATCCTGGGTGGAACATCCCAATCCAACCAACAAAATAGGTTCTAAAATGGGTGGTGAATTCACCTGTCCCAAAATGGGATCCCACTGGTTTTGACCCACAACCACCTCGAAAAAGTGTCTTTGTTCAATGTCGGATCCACCGTCCCAACTAAGCTGCTTGTTTCCCATGTCCGAAAATCCCCTTGGTACCTTAGAAAAAAACAGTTGGAGGGTGCTGGCAGTGCTGGATGGTGCCTCAAACCTTGACCCTGGCTGGTCCTTTTGCTGGCTGGAGAGTGAGCTGTTTCCAGAATGTCCACGCTGCCACCTCCCCCTAAGAAACATGGGGTGCTCCAACCAAGACACACCCATTTAGAGACAAACGCTTTGCACATCTTCGCACCCATGACCCAACCCCCTGGGAGCCCCCGCGTTTGCACGCACATTCCTGCGATCGAGGTGCGTGCACCAGCTCCAAAAATAAGGACCCCCCCCAACAAAAAAGCAAAGGACATGAGCCGTGGTTTTGCTGCCAGTTTCTCTGAAATAGGGGGGTGGTATTCCTGTTTGTTTGCTCTTTAGAAAGCATCCAACAAGGGTGCTCCGCCTGTTAATAATGTCAATAGACTTGGTAGCTGATTTTGAGACCCACATCTGTCAGCTTGCCAAACTCACACCCAAGAGAAAGGTTGCCTTACTTTTATACTGCATCACTGGGTGGGTGTACCAACCAAAACAGACGCCTCAAATGGGGGAAGGCTCGTTTGGTGAACATCAGATTCATAGAGGTCCATTTCCTCATTGCGCCTGGTCCAGCGGAGTTTTGTTGGCCCATGAACCAAAAGGGAAACAACGCCTCCATGTGCTGAAGTCCCCTGGAAAAAAATATATGTCCAGTGATGGATTCCCTTTAAGACCAACATGTACAGGGGAACAACAGAACAACAATCTGAACCCAACGGAAGAACAGGCTGGCAAAACGGCCCCCGTGTGCCACAGAGCCACACATGCCACGCACTCCGGCCTATTCAGCCCCAGCTCTGCTCGCACGCGTTGGCTCAGCACACCCGGCCTCGGGTCTGAGGTCCAACGGATGGACAACATCCACGCCGATGGGCACCAGTTGGGATGGATCAAACCCTATGAATACTGGTTGAAAGACCACCTGCCCATGTGGTGGTCTTGCGGAGGTTGCCCATCCACAGTAGGGGTTGATGCCCATTCTGTGGGTGAAGGTACCCTTTTCAGATACAACAAGAGATGTTTTGTACTAGGTACCCTTTGCAGATACAAGAAGGGACCAGCAGTAGAACACACAGTTTGTTTCGGACTCTCGCTATTTTGACACATAGCCCTGTACCGAGAATTGACAATTTTCCGAATAGTTTCTGGTGGCTTTCTGGAACAAAGGATAACTTGAATTGGGGCATAGCTCGACTTCAAATTTGGACCTTTGGGTTTGCTCCCCACAACCTCTTTCCCGACTTGAATGAAGGAATCCAGCCAACGGAGGGACCTTTGTATCTACTCCGTTTGGAAGGTGGAACACCAGCTTTTGGTAGAGGATCACTGCGTTTGAGGCAGATTTCTGTCATTTGCACAGTCGTGCTAAGCAGAAGTGGGCATCTTTCGCGGCTGATTGGATCTTCCATGTCCACTTCGGTTGCGGACACAGTGAATGTTGGAAAGACTGGGCTGTTCAAAGGCAAGTGACAAGTTCAAAGGCAAGTTGCAAGTTCAAAGGCAAGTGGCAAGTGGGCATTCCCCCTCCAGACTGCATTGACAACGCAACATCTATCCGCTTGTCGCGGGATCCAAACACTAACAAAGTCTGGCAGCACGAAGCTAGCATGCTGGCGCAGAGCCAAACCAAGCAGGCTCATGCTGCAGCGTTTCTACCTGCACCTTTACTCAGAGCAGGTTGAAGCAGGCAAAACAACCGATTCAACAAACTACAGAACGGCCACTTTACCCTCCATTCATCTCATGCCTGCATCTCCTTGCGCTTTCATCGCACGCCGCCTTTTTCCGCCCTCTCTTCGCTCAAACGAGGTCCTCCTGCGCGCTTGCAAGCTGCAAAACCATCAACTAGCACCTCGGCCGTCCCATGGTTTGGAGGTCTTTTCTGAGGGCCCTGACAATATGCAAGCATGGCAGGTGTTCATTGCTCATCATTGCCAGTGATGTTGGCTTCGGATAGATCCGGACCATTCTAAGCAGAAGCTGTTCAGGCGGAATCCTGCCACCGGAGTGATGGCCTCATAAGCCCAGCAATCCCAGTAAATTGATTCTCAAAACGGGAACCACCCTTCACGAGAACGGTCCCCAGGATAAATGAAGACAGATTGCGATTGCTCAAAAAGCGGAAGTACGGAAGCCACAACCGGGATCCGTACATTATACACCACTTGTAAATGGTGGTTTCCCCTTTCTTTCGGTGTTGAACAAGCAACATGTTTCAAGGAGCCCTGCACAAGGGACCCCTTTATTCGTTTATTATTTGGTGTTGCAAAAGCAAAAAACATTTTTCAATTGGCAACATGGAGATCTTGCAAGGAGCCCAGGGACCTCTATCCTGAGCTCGTGACATTTTGTTGAACCAATGAGCCTCTGGTCGATCGCCGAGTTGTCTCATGGGAGTCCAGCCAATGAAACAACGGGACCTGGTTTTGGTGAAAGGCCAACTCCTCCTGGCCCCGTTGTTTATCTTTGGCCATCAAAGTCACCCCCAAAGTTGCGGGTTAAAGACGATTAAAGGGACATCACCAACTAGTCTATTATATCCATCAAAGTCACCCCCCAAGTGGTGGGTGAAAAATGAATTAAGGGAAGTCTCTGGCTTTGACAACCCCCCAAAAACCGCTCAAAGTCATGACCCCCCGCCAAGTGCCACCAGTCTCTGGCGTTAACCCCTAGACCCGCTCAAAGTCATGACCCCCGGTCCAAGGAAAAACGGCCGCTCGGTCCTTCTCTTCATCTCCCCGGGGGTTCTCCTCGCCCAGGGTGAAACCGTAGTCCAGGAGGAACCGCTGATTCCTAGTCAGACACTTGGCCATGGGTCAAAATCAAATCCGAATCGTACCCCCAGTGAACATCCCAATCCCCACTATAGACTAAAATGGGTGGTGCACCTACTCCAAAATGGTACCAGTGGTTTTGAACCACAGCCACTTGTGTATGAAATATGTCTGGGAACTCTCTTTGGTGGACATCATTTCAGTGGGGGGTTATGCCAGCCAACCATTTTTCACCACATCAGATCACACCCTCGCGCAAACATGGACATATACATGAGCGCTCAAACATCCTCCCCTTCACCCCCACATTGTACACAAGATCAGGTTGCATGACATTGCCCATGTCATCCCTTCTACTACACTGATGTAAAACTAATGTTGTACAAATATGGTCGTTGCTCACACCAAAAGAAGCCACAAATCCAACCGCTGAGAAGGCGAAGCACGGATATTTGCCGTAGGAGATGCGCACGGCCTGCCAGCCGCGATGCGGCATTCGGTGTTTTCCCTTCGAAAAGTGACGAAGGTGTGGGTGAAATGGAACCTCAGCCACCAAAAAGATCTAAAAGATCTAAGCTAAGGAACCCTATGAATTGCTGGTAGTCAAGAAGATAGTTCACCAAGGAAAGAGGAGATTCACCTGAAGGAGGGTGTTGGAGTACTGCTCGTAGTTTGGAAATCAAAGATCCTCATGGAATCATGGATTTTTCGTTGGTACCCCCGAATGTGTGAGCTAGTATCTAGCTCATTTCTTCCCCAACAACATGCTTCACTCAGAGCTTCAAGTATGCGCATCTGTCAACATAAGGCAAGCCCCAAATGCTTGGTTTCATTTCGGTTCTCCTCTAAAACCATCCAAAAAAGGTGTCCTCAAACAAAGCATACATTGTTTGCTACACTCTAGCAACCCTCTCTGCTCCTGAAGCTGCTCATGGAGCGACCTCGACTCTGAGAAACACAGCCCGGCCCGGTGGCAATGCCGCGAGTGTGCCCCGTGTCACCTCCCCTTACTTGGCTGGAATTAGGACCCCATCAAAAAAACATTCTTTGCCTGGTTAGTGGAAAACAATGGGGACCCCCAAACAAGCAAAACATCAAAAAGGGGAACTAATTCTGGGGAAGCTTAGAAGGAAGACTTGTCAGGATTGTGCGAACCAACTAACCATCTTCTGTGCTGCCCATGGGAGGCCTTTCCAACCACTATCGAACTTCTTTACATATCTTCACATACAGGTGTCGGAACCAACCACCTTTCTTTTTTTCCCCTCACCCTGATTGTTTGCAAATAAACAGTATGGAAGGTAGCCAGGAATTCCCCCACTTCACGTGACGGTTTGCCGGCTTCCTACTGATTCGAAATGCTTTGTCTAGAAAGGCTAAGCGCACATGGGTTTTTTCCTAAAGTATGGGGCTCTCAAAATGGCTGGCTTCCAGTTGTCAAATACTCCAGTGTTGTTGTTTTCCCCTTGGTTTCCCATCGAACCCACCTGAAAAAGAAGTGGTTGCCGTGAAAAAACACACACACACACACACATCGACTTTTCGGGGGCCTTCCAAAACGGTGGATATCGTTTCGATTTACCGTGAAAACTCACGAAACAGAGTAATTCACTACCTCAAAAAAACCTCAGCCCCAGTTGAGTCACAATCAAAACCCGGTGCTAAAATGGTCTACCCAGAATGTAAGGAATCAAGAAGGCGGATATCCGCAGGTATGTATATCTAGCTATGAGTTATGGCAAGGGGATTGTCCCTTACCAACCTTCATCTACCCGGGTTGTGAGTGTGGCCTAAATTGGCCACGGGTCAAAACCCTACAAAAAAACTGTCAACCCAAAAAAAAAAAAAACCCAAAAACACTTTATTAAACAACAAAAAATGGATGGCGCACTTCAAGTGGCTCAGTTGACTTCCCCTCGAACCGGGCCTCGCCGGGTGCCAGGTCACAGGCCGCCACCAGCCCCGCGGAGCCGTGCTCCCAGATCTGGGCATGGGAAGCCCGGTACCACAATGGATTGCCCTGGCAAGTGGAAACATGGACCAAAACCTGCGGTTTGCCCCTTTTTGAATTTTCAGCCACGCCCACATCTGTGCCCAAGGCTCCCCTAAGGCTCCGATCGGGGCTTGGTACGCAGAACCCTGGACCCGGTCCCCATGCCACACCCCCACTTGCTGCAACGGGGTCTGGAGCCCCGTTTATCAGGAGCCTTGGAATAAAGCTCTTTCCAATGTCCAATATCCCCTTGGTACTGTCTCAAACAGCAGCAGTTGGGGGTGGTGCTGTTCCCCTTGACTTTCCTTGTCAACTTGGAGGGAAAGCAAAAGGAACACATAAACTTGTTGGGATTCCCCCTAGTTTGACACATACCTAACTGGAGCCGCACGGGGAGCTACAGCAACCCAATAGCATCCAATGAACATGTGACCAACGTATCTAGTGATTGGGGTAGCCGTAGTATCTAGTGATTGACTATGTAGGGCATGCTAGGGACGATTTAAGACCGCTGACAGTGGAGTGCAATGTGTCGGGAGCCATTTGCACAGGACTGTTCAGGGCCATAGAGTTGACCCCGGTTCAATAACTTGTCCCCCACAAAGTCCTTTTTAAGGATACCCTCATGGGAAGAACCCCAATTCATCAAGTGAGGGATGTCAATTCTGGGTTCCCAATCTGACGAATCCCAGAAGCTCGGCTTCCCACCAGGGCTCCCATTCGTAGGATCGCGCTAACTCCAAGTTCGATGTCAACTAAGTGACATCAGCTTCCCTCCATTTGCTTAGGTCCCCTGAAAAAATCAAATGTTTCCAGTAGTGATCGATTCCATTTTAAATCAACAGGGGAAACTAATAAATAGAAAAATATTCTTAAGCAAATGGACGCTTCCCATGGAGGCCTTGCCATGGTCAGCCACTGTCGCCCGCCCGGTGCGGATGCCAGGGATGCCCGCCTCAAGCGTACGAGGGCGGGGGGAGATTCGGCACCGATCCCAGCGGAGACGAAACCGCATATGTTTCGGCAAACCACCTTGAAGAAGCAACAAAGAAAAACACACGGCGACGGTGTAATCTCGGCCATCCCTGCTGGTTTGCTTGCATCCGCGTTCCAAACACCGCTCAGGGCTCCGGAACCACTACTCGGTTTGCTGGAAAACCCATTGGCAAAAAGTCAAAGTCCAAACACTGGGACTAGGAGTTACCTCGGAGGAGGTTAGGAGGTTAGGAGTTGGCAAAAGGAGTAAGCTCCAAGGAAAGTTTTCAACAAAGCCTAGGACTTGGTCAACATTCAAACCAAACCTAGGAGTTATATCTTTTCTTTGCTCATCATTTAGTCAAGGGCAAAGATGTATCATGGTCCCAAACGTTGGCCCAGAGGAGTTACCTCTAACGGCCGGGATGTTTTTCAGCCGCCGAAGAGTTGCTCAGCAGCGGGCCACGCTGAGATCGGCATTCGGCTTGGGGCTGTGGTTGGCCAAATCCTGGCGCCGGAGTTGGGTGAGTTGCATGGTGAACCCAAAACATTGAACAAATGAAATTCCGCACCCATCATGGCTGGGATTGTCTCTTACCTCCAATTCTCCAAACTTTGAGTTTGACTCAAGCGGCTGTGGCTCAAAAAACAGGTACCAAACTGAAACCCTGGTAAATGAAAGCATGGACTAAAACCTGCGGTCCATATCCTGGTCGTTTAATTTTGACCCATACCCAGGTGAAATCACGCGGATTTGTTCTTCGGCTCCAACAAAAAATGAAACCCTGTCCAACGTGGAACCTCACTAAAGAGGCCTGGAAGAGTGATTTCCGAATCAAAAAGACCCGCTGGTCGATTCCATGTTGGTGGACAGAAGGGTACCAACTCACGCACGTAGGTCCTTCAGAATCAAACATGACGCCAAAGGTGAAGTTTGAACCACCCGAAAGGGTAATTGCAAGTTCGTTGAAGAGTAGTCGACCCCTTAAGTGAAGCTGTGAAACGGGACGTCTAGTCCAAACAACCCCTATCACTCAAAGAAGATTCGAGTTCCAGCAAAAAGCTTGGTCAGATTGCGAAAACCGGAGGTTTTACTAGGCTATTGGCCACACCTGTGTGGCGCGCCCGAAGAGGAGCTCTGGCCAGAACAGTCGAGAACAGAAGAATCACATTAAATGTTTGGCTGCCAATCGACGGACACTCCAGGGCTTGCCCCTCAAAAGGAGACTCCTCTGACGGAAAAAATGTGCTTTCAGGCTCCAATGTGAGCAGCTGTCATTTGGACGTGGGTGCCACGTGTGGCAAAGAGGCTTTTGCTAAACACATAAATTCATTTTAGCTTGCCATCCTCAATGCCGGCCAATGCACAATCCAAGCTGAAGCCAAGAGGAATTTCTCACCAAGCTTGCAATTCGACATCGGCTCGCCTCGAGCTGTCCCCTTGACGTGCATGGAGAATACGCGCTGTCTCCCCAAACCCGCGGTGAACTAGCAGCAAACTTGGCAGTGGCTTATGTGTGCAACCCTTTAGCCCCAATACCAGTTTGCATTTTGCACAAGAAGAATCATGAGCCAGCTAAGAACCTGTATCATGGTGAGCTCTCTCGAGCTCCGTAGCTCTCCATAGGCAGACGAGTGGATCTACGCTGGAATGAACCTTAAACAAAAAAACTCAAATGTGGTGGTTGAAATTAAATGAACCTTGGACGTAACTCAAATAATTATGGTGGTTGAAAACAAATGAACCATATAAATACTTCAAATATGGCGGTTAAAATTAACTCACTTGATGGAACTACTTTGTAATTCAAGCAAGCTGGGCTTGCGCACCACGCCCGGGATCAGCGCGCAGGCGTTGATGCTGGCACCGATGGCGCGAGTGGACACGATGCCATGGGCCCAGGTGAGCCTGCCCATCCCCGCGCCTTTCGCCTTTCACCGGGCAGAGCATGAAATGGTTTCCGCTACCTATCCAACAGGGTTTACATGGGAATGGCCATGGGGCAAAAGCCGAATCGTACACCCAGTGAACATCCCACTCTCCACTACAATAGGTTCTAAAATGGGTGGTGAATTCACCTACCCCAAATGGTACCATTGGTTTTGACCCGCAGCCATATGACTAGATAGCTTAAACTGTACTTGTTTTAATCTATGCATCTGACAGTTGTCCCTTGGGACTGGTGCTTTTGCAGTGGAAAGCATTTCTGGGATGGGATCCCAAGGTAAGCCGTACAAGGGAACAGTGGGCAGTAGATACCTCTACTCATCATGGCTGCCAACTGTTACTGTGCTCCCACTTCAGCCCTAAAAATGGGGCTGAAGTAAAAACACAAGCAAACATATAAACAGCGAGGGTCGCAAAATTAGGGAGGGCTTGGATCCAAGAGTGTGGGTATGCTCGTGATGGTGTCATGCAACAGTTTGAGGGTAGGGTTAAGTACAAAGGTGATCTATTTGGCATGTCAGCTCCTTGTGTGCAACTACTCCGCCGAGTTGCCCATCGCTGTGACACTGCATTGAAACGCGAGGAACTATCTGAAGCTTTACACTTTCACACGCCAGCGATCAACAACTCCGACTGGCAATGCTTGACTTGCATTGCGTGTATGTCAAAAAAAACAAGAGATAACTAGTAAATTTCATCGCGTTGCAGTCGTCAACCCGGTACTTGCTTTGGTCCGCATGATGTGAGCAGAGGAGAATCCGGAATCCAATCATGTCCGTAAGATCCACGTTCCTGCCGTCAATCCACGCCGAAGACAGTTGGCACTGTCCGTCAGCATGTCGGTACACACGATAACCAACATGGGCAACCAGTTGGCCGCATTCACCATATTAGGCGGTATCCTTGAACTGCTTGTAGGATCCTGGTGCCTTCAGGTCAGGATCGGTGTCGCACCGATTGCAAACCAGGCCAAGGAGTGCCGGCATGTTCCCTGGCAGCAGTTTGTGCTTGGCGTTCATGATGTGGCATGACTGCCACTGAACTTGAGTGCTGCCCGGCCTTTTTCGGTATCCTTCAAACGGCGGCACATTGGGCGGCACGAGAGTCCAAGCAAGGGCAACAAACTTGACCCCCGGCCCTCATGAACCTATACGACCATCCACCCAGGTGCACTCAATGGGCTTTACCTTGATCAATCGGACAAGACAAGCCCCTCCAACATCAAGGCAGGGTGCCCTGTCAGAAATGGTGCTCTTTACCCCTCACGGATCCCCGCAACCATGGCTCTGAAGGGTGAAGGGCAGCTAAATCGCCCTCGGGGCCGAGAGTTTGGGATATTGAACCACTTAACAATTTGTGGGGGATAATCTTAACCCCAGATTCATAAACCCCTGTTTATTAATATAGGTGTCCCTAGTCTTAGTGGAGATTCATCACTTTTGGAGGAGAACACCCCGTATACATAACCTTGGGTTTATTGATATGGGGTCAACACTACCCCTTTTAACCGACAATACACCAAAGAGGCACATTCTGGCAGGGTTCCCCTCATTTGTTCGATTAACCAAATTAAAGGATAACGGTGATTTTCCTAGAAACGTTGCTTTCCCAAAGGGGGAAGCCTACCTTGCGGCAAACCCCGCATGATGGTGTGCAACCTCCAAGGCCCTGCACGCGCAAAGGGGACCGGGCTTGCCTCTCAACCTCTCTGGGAATCAAGGGCCCGACCTGAGCCACATAGAACTGCCAATTGGGTATGTCTAAATAGGGGGCCCAACAAAAACATGCTTTCCTTTAGGTTTCCCCTTAAGCCCGGGTGAAAAGGGCAACCTCAAAGAAAGACACGCATCCACATCTTGAAGCGAGACTCTTGCAAATACAAATCTCCCGGCGGACCTTCCAGCCTCTCAAGATCAACGCTTTCCTTCTTCGCGCAGTCTGCCAGAAGCTGGCGCCTGAACTCGAATTGAAGAAAGTCATCCAAATGGGTATCGCTCGTCAAAATTGGATTTGGACCGGGCCCAAAATGGTGTTTTTGGCTTCCCTTTAGACCAACCAGTAAAGGGTACCCGCAACAAAAACAACCACCCATGTGGTCCAAAGGATTTATCTTCAGTTTGGCGTGCCGCGAGCCAACGCAGAGAAGCCGACTGGTCAAAAACAAATCACACCGAATTGATCTGAACATATCCTTGCTCTCTGGCCATTGCCCTCTCTCTTTCCTTCCCGTTTTGAAAGCACTTGCCAAGGTGAAAGAGCCTTCAGGCAGTCTGGCAAAGTCCATTCATTGGCTAGATGCCACTCCATGTTTCCCTGATGCCGAGACTTTTCAATCAGGTCGATGCAAAGGACCTCTCTAAACTTGATCGGCGAATACAAAGCACGGAGGAGTAGTTGCTGTTGTCACAACTGCCTGGCAGCCGACTCTCACTGCTTTCAATGTCCGAATTGGATGGGTCAAACGCCGCAGCCATGTGTGCCATACTTCGCCTGAGCTAGCGAGTGAACAAATTTTGATTCCCTGGGGCTACGGGGCCAAAGCCGCCAGTCCTGTTCTAACCGCTGGCCTTGATCGGACTTGCTCCTGCGATGCCGCGGAGAAATCCGGCACTTCTGGAGGGGCCCTAGTTGAAGAATTTCACCCGAAGTCTGTGATATCAACATGTGTCATTCCCATGATCACTTTGGCCGACATTCCCATGTTACAAGCAAAAACCGTGGCGCTCAAACCTTGCTTTTCCACCAGCACAATTGACATCAACCCCATACTCACGTCACCTGGCAAGCTCGCCACAAATTTGACTTCTTGCTGGTGGTAAACCTGCTGGACACCCGGAAACAGCCATCCCTGCCCACTGACGGCCTCGTTCTTCAAAGCGGCATGCCGTTCTTGAAACGATATAAACGCATACTGCCTCACGCCCGAAAGAGACACTGCCCATGATGAAAGGCACCAGCCACCAGCAACCCCTTCGCCCACAGAGCACCCTGTAACAGCAGTCCCAGGCCTCCTTCAGCTTTTGCGGGGGCAACCATTGGGATCACTGGGCGTAAGTTTTTTGGGACCGTCAAACGGACGTTGCCAGCCGTGCATCCTCGAGAAATGAAACCCCTTGCCGTCCTCAAGGCGCGGCATCTTCGGCAAGTCCCGAAAGCGAGATGCTGGCCAATGCACCTAAGCGCACGCGCTGGTGCATTTGGGAGGATACCCTTTTTCTTGGGGGGTGGCTTAAAGGGAAGACCAAAAGGACAACCACCAGTTTTGCCCCCCGCCCCCCACCAACGGAAAAATAAAATAAAAAATCTGGAAGCCTCACCACCTGTCAGCTTGTCGGTTGCTTTGCATGTGTGTGGCCTTAAGAGGCTTGGGTTGTCGGTTGGAAATGCATTCAAAGCAATTGCGCAGCAGCCCGAAGGACGTTGCCTCCAAGTCAACCAAGGAAAACAACAAAGTCCTACGCCCCCCAAACCCCCCCCCCCAATTTTCAGAATCAACAGAATAGAAACGGTTCAGGTTCGTTCCCACAAAGGAAGAAAGCATCAGTACTGGTGAGCTGAAGGGATACTTAAGACTTAAGACAGACAACTGCCAACACCTGGCCATCATATGTTTGGACCATCGGCCTTACATTGCCCACTATATAGGCCGAGTAAAGTGACACCCTCACGGTGGTTGAGATGGACCCCCAAAAGAAATTCGGAGAACCCTCACAAAGTTCACGTCAACCTCCATTTGCTGAAGTCCCCTGCAAAAAAAACAACATAGTATGTCCTGTGGTGATATCGATACCCTTTAGAACCAACACGGGAGAATAACAAACAAAAAACATTTCAGCAGCTGGAAGTACAGGAACCCACAAGGGGGGTGATTGATAAAGGGGTCGAACCACCGCTGGAAGTCAGGCTGAGGCTGGAAGGATCTCGCAGAGAACGGAGGGGTCAGGCCAAACGTCGCGATACGCCTGGCGCCGTTGGTGTTCAGATTTCCAGGCACCGTTGTTTGGGCACTTGATCTTGAAGGGACATCCCCCTTCAAACAAGTCGTGAAAGGGAACTGCCATGAGAGGTCTACAGCACCTCACTTCCGCAGCTTGCCAAGAGGTGTGAAAACAAGTTGGACATAATTTGGAGCTGGATGCCAACACAAATCAAAAAAAACAACTCACAGAAACTGGCAGGCGGAAGCCGTGAAGCTTGAGTCAAAACCGCCTGGGGACCCTGCTTGCCATATTGAAGCCGGTGAACTGCCCAGGCTTTGCCCATGCAAACGAATACGGAACCGGGAGCGTGGCCCCCCTCATCTGACCCCCTCCCTGAGTTGCACACATGGACCCAAAAGTCTAAAAACTGTTTGGCGATCAATGGCAAAGGAACCCAAAGACTATGGCTGAATGAGCAACCTAAGTCAAACCAATGGCAAACAAACCCCACTGAGCAACCTGGTTGCAACCTGGTTGCAACCTGGTTGCAACCTGGTTGCAACCTGGTTGCAATCTGACTCACTCCCGCGACGCCTGCCACTCCTCTGACTTGGACACCTGGCCAACGTCGCGCCCGAGGTGTGGTGTTTACTCTTTTTTCCAGGCCTCCTTCTTTAAACGCCAAGGTACATGGTTGAAAAGAACCCATTTGTTCTCATAATAAAATCTGCAACATCTGGAGCCATTCCAAAACCCGAAAGACGTCATTGGATCCCCAAGGATACTAAAGGAGCTCGAAATGAGCACATTGGTAGTGGTCTTGTTGGCCTTTTTGGGCGCCATGGGATGAACCTGCATGCCGCTTGCAACGCGCGACTGCAGCAGGCCAGCCAGCGCGTACGAACAAATACGCCCAGGAGCAGATCTGGCTGTGGGTCAAAACCAATGGTACCATTTTGGGGTAGGGGCACCACCCATTCTTGTGGGGATTGGGATGTTCACTGGGGGTACGGGATTTTGACCCATGGCCATCTAGGAGCGCATCGAGCTAAAATGGACATGGATGCGTCTTTTATCTTTGAATTGGTACCCTTGTCAAATAGTTTCTCTTCAAGCAAACCACACATTTGGAGAGGTCATGTTGACAAACGCCATTTGTGGAATCTAGCGCCTTGCCATGGGCTTTTTCTTCAGGAAACGCATGATACATATTCCCAGGGTGCCGGGGGTTCGGCTTCTGGGCAAGATAATCCGCATTGCACGTACCATACGTACCCACATAGCGAATCAGGATCGAGGCAATATGTTGATCTGTTGATCTCTCAATCCAAAGTTGACAGGCACCCAACATGTGCAATTTGGCAGTTGATCAACTTGAAGTCGCGGTTCAGTGCATGTGAAACTAATTTATTGGTGGGATTCCCATCCAACAGCAACTTCTCTCCTACTGTACTTAAAACGATGGCAACCCAAAACGCGCTTGGTGTCTTTTCAAGGCTCGGTACCGCTTTGGGGATGTAAAAAAACAAAAACGAGGGGATCGCTCGCCAACTTCAACCTTGCGTTTATCTTCAAGGTGTGCTGTTGTAGGATGGTTTCAATCAGAGACCTAAGTTGCAAACTTGAGTTATTTCAAAGCTTTTTTCTGTGGGATGGTGCCAAAAGAAGACAAATTCGAGGTTTCCCCGCCCTCCATTCAGAGACAAGCCCTTTTCTACCGCCCAGTCTGCAGCCTCTAAGAGTTCAAGAGCTAGCCGCACATCTTCCGGCCACTTTTCTGACTCCTGGCGGTTGTGGCGCCTACTCTCCCAGATCAACTTCTTTCTTAGAAGAAACCCCGTTTTGGGGGCACCACCTTTTTGGATTCCGTGTTCTGTAGGAAGCAATCCCCATCCAGGTGGGTTGTTCAAAATCGGGGGGACCCACAAATCCTAATTCTTAATGAACGAGCATTTGGAAGGATTACACATTGATCTTGAACAGCCCAGGTCCGGTGGTTAATTATTTTCAGCGGTTTTCCCTTGAAAAGCATCTAAAGAACGGCTCACGCATCTTGAGACAGACACATTTGAGCGCTCCGTGCAAAAGACAGCGATCTCTGGCCCGACCACCATGCATATACCCGAAAAACCCGGCGTCGATAGCCGGCAGCCATTGACAAAACGTCTTGGGCGTCTTAGCCCCGTGTGCCGACCTCATCTTCTGAACGCCTTTAGGAGATGATGCTAGCCTTCCGCAACTCGAATTTCCACTTTGATTGTCGAAAGGGTGCCTGCATGGTCATGGACTCAACCAGCCAAAGGGGAAATCCACAGTCATTTGTACGCTACGCTACAATTGACAATTGCCTGGTAAAACATTGAGTGCACTACATGTGTAGCAAAAATATGCAGTCATTTTTCCAGAAATACATCCGTGAAGGCCCCTCGCACCCGTGACATGGCCCTGCCACTCCTTCCTCTGCACTTTCTGATTTCATGGTCAGGAGCTATGCTATCTACTTCCACTGCTTTTTCCAGAGCGTGCTCAGAGAAAGCTAGCACTATCTCTGTCGGTGCCAGTCTTTCTTCGAACATTCACGCTATGGTGAAGAAACTCTGACCTCTGCATGCAATTCAGTCGAACACAGCTAGCTTGTGTGGCAAACTTGGTGCCCAGAACAGCTACAAGTAGAGCAATGACATTTCATCTTTGTTGGGGGTCAAGCAAACAAGGCTTTGCCATATCATTGGGCAACCCAGCAAGTCTGGGCAAGGTTCTGTGCGGTGATACGGGGTTCATGAGCAATTCCCTTTGCATTATGCTTGAGGTACGAAAGGGGCATCCCTCACGGACACTGCTCTCCAAAACAAAATCGTCATATGGCCATGGGTCAAATCCAAATCGTATCCCCAGTGAATATCAACCAATCCCAACTAAAATACGTTCTAAAATGCGTGGTTTGATTTCACCAATCCCAACCAAAATGGGATCCCAAAACGGTTTTGACCACCACAGCCATATTCCTAAACCGCCGCGGAGCCAGGTTCGCTGGCTGAAACCCAGCGTGATTCAACCGCGTCTCATGCTAACACCTCGGCGATCAGCATTGGATGTGTGGTGAGGAAGAATTCGGGCACAACTGCTGGCTTCCTTTTGGTTGTCTTAACTGACCCCACACCGGGCTGCCTCCGATTTTCTTTAAAACTGACCCACACCGGGCTGCCTCCGATTTTGCCGCACCCCCCTCATCCACTCTCACCCACTCTCAAGAGGGTCGCCACCGCTCTTCCGGGCGCCTCATTCCCCACAGGAATGCACACCTCCGGAGGGACCTTCACCAGCTCCTCGCCGGCGATCGCTATTTCAACGGGGAACATCAGAACCTTTGGCCTCCGGACATCGCTTTCCGTTGGCTTTTCATCCGGATGACCCCTCTAGTCATCAATTTCCCCACTAGGGGGAAGCACCCGAGGTCATTAACAAAACTCCTTGACAGCTTCTCATCCGGATGACCCCTCTAGTCAAATTTCCCCCCTAGAGGAAACCACCCGAAGTCATTCACAAAACCCTTTGGAGACTCAATGGCTATGGCTGAGGCGCTTTTTCCCGGTTTTCTCGAGGCGATTCTCCGACGCACATCCCGACCTCCTTTCCTTTGGTTGGATACCTACTATACCCCCTACTCAAACTACCCGCTCTTTTCAGGGTATTTTTGGGAAAACCTGGTTTTCCATGGTAAATACCTCCTTTTTAGTAGAGGGTCGACATGAGACCCTGAAAAAAGAGGGTATTTGGAGTAGGGGGTACAAGGCACAGGAGGTAAGATCCTAAATTCCAAACCAATCAGGAGGTGATAAGCTGTTCTCGCCGGCGCGGTGAGGAGGGTGTGACGACACAAAGCCAAGAAAGACGATGTTTGAAGTCTTAACCATCCAAGAATCGAACAAGTGGGAAATACAGGGAGCCCTGACACTCTTGTTGAGGCAAAAAACTTTGAGTGCGAGGGGTTCGTCACAGTCAGCCCCTTCCATGTTTGGAGCCGCTTAACAAAACTCGTTGTTTCCCTTGGGGTCATGTGTATCGAGGAAACACAAGGGTTGCTCAACACAGTTGTCACCCAAAGCAGTGGTTTCCAGCTGCTTCTCTTTTGAGTAGTCTCTCCCCTCCTTGAGAAAGGCTCCCCTAAAAACGTGTTTTTTTCCAACATCCATCGCCACGAGGATTTTAATTTCGAGACCATCTCACGAATCGCCAAAACGAGTGATTTCTCGACTGACAAGTGGGGGCTGGGAAAGTGAGCCTAGGGGACAGAAGAGGACCAACCAGGAACGAACGGACCCGAAAAGAATACAACATGGTTTTCCGCACCAGCACCCACACTGTTTTTCGGGCAACACGGGGATGTTGCACATGAGAAAAAACAGCTGTTGAAAGGTGCTGGCAGTGATTGTGTGCTCTTTCTTCTTATGTTCTAGTATATTCTAACATTTCTGTATATTTTGGGGACTTGACTTGTTTTTCCAGATGTTATTTATTCCTTTCGCATTTTTCAGGGGAAAACGGGGGACCCTCCGTTGCGAAGGCCACTCCTCGCCCTCGTTCACCGCTTTGGTCACCACGAGCTCGCGGCCCAAGATCGGATCCTGAGGGCCGCTTTTTGGCGGGGGCCCCGTCGCTGCTTGCGAGTTAGATGCAGGAGAAATGGCTCATGACCCCCGGAAAAAAAAGGAAGAAAGTGGTGGTTTCCTAGAAAACCTCCAGGAAAAAAAGGAGAAAAATAAGGTTCAAAGTGGTGGTCTTCCTAAAAGATCTCCAGATTCATTCCTACATTCCCCTACTGAGCACCAGCAAGCTCTTTTGGTGTGTCTTGAAACTCGACAAACAACCGGGTACCCTGAACAAAAGACGAGCCACCCGCGTCTTGAAATGGGGGGCACCCTGGCATCCTCTTGGTTTTCCTCACAGAGGTTTCTCTCAATTTGAACAGATCCCCCAAATGAGCTTTATCCTTTTGGCTTCTCTTTGCACCCAACCATTTAACCCACTAAAAGTTGAAACTGTTAGCGGGGGATCTGGGGCAGCCCAGAATAAGTTTTGCTCAAGGGAACCGTTTTCAAAGGGCCGAAAAGGGGGCCATGTCTGTTCGTTTTTTCTCCCAAGGGATCCCTTTGGACCACAGTTCGAAGTGGCTCTGTGCAAGAATCGTGTTACTTGGTATCACTTCCAATGCCAAGCGGTGATATCCTTCAATTATTCGGGGCTCTGCCACTCTGGCCATGTTCATATCCCCCCTCGGGGGCACGCCTCAAACTTGCCACCCCACAAACACGCCCACTTGACATAGGATTACTCTACCTGGGGTTAAGGGATGATCCCAACCCATCAAAAATAGGTGCGGATATCCGCCCCTGATTCTCGAGACATGGGGTCCAGTATGGAAGAACTGGTTTTGATTGTGACTCAGGTAATTTAATGCTGCTTTCTTGCGGGGTCATGGTTGTAACCTGCCTTTCAGGACCACTGTTTGTACCAAGGGAATCCGCTTGCTGATAAAGTAGTCATCGGTGTGGGAATCCCAGCTAGCTTTCGTCTTGTTCACCCAGGCTGGCTTGATCTTCACGTGATTTGAACACTCTACTGCCATCTCAGTGCACTGCAGCATATACAGCATATACCACAACAGCAAGCCTCCTGGAATCATTGAGGGGCATTGAACACGGGTATGTACAATTTTTGCTAGCTGTCAGATCCGGGTTTAATAGCTGCAGCATTCACATTTAGACAGCATGTGGTGCATGCCTGATCCGCACACCTCCACAACATGGATGTTTGTTACTGGTATTTATTTACCTTGTTCCATGGGAATGCGTTTTGTTGGGCAACTGCTTTTTTGATTCAATAGGAAGCCGGGGGCCATCCTCCCTTTTTGGGGGGGGGTTACCCAAACTCAGGAGCCATGCGTGGCAATGGTCACCCCTTGGGCATCGGGGATGGTCATTAACTCAGGGAGTTGAGACAACCACAGGTGGCCGATCAAGAAAACCATGACCGCATGGGCACGTTTTTTGTTTTGTTTGTTGTTTCCTTTTGGAAACCACCATTAAACCTTAAAAACAAGAAAAACCTAAACACCTACAGAGCTAAAAAGTTATAATGGGCCCCTTTGGGGACCTCTTTGAACAGCCGAGCTCCAAAAGGGGAAGCTCACGTCACTCACGCAGCGAGCGAGCGGCTGAGCTCCTGGCGGTGACCACATCCAAGGCCTCTGAGACATCAGCGCCCTGCGGTTGGCGGCAACCGCGCGGGGGCGTGTCGCCAAGGCAGCGGCATCCTCAACATAAAACCACAAACACCCAAAACCGCATTGCGAAAGGAATGGGTTTGGAAAACTGAAAGGACAAATATACAAGTGTTGGTGGGTTTGCTTTTGGGAAAAACATACATGTCACAAAGGCAATCTCTCACCTAGACACGCATCCGCCTGTTTCTTTTGTTTGTCCAGCCACTCCAAATCTGCTCAGATTGATTTAGCACGGAGCTGAAACCTCTTTTGGGTCGCAGCTTAACTTTCAGCAGCCCAAGATCGTGCGTCTCAAAATTGGCAGCGTGCACTGTCATTCTTCTTCAAACAAGGGTGGGGTGCACTTTTTGTGGCTACCTCTTCTGGCCCAAACTACCTCAGCCAGTCCTTTCTCGCCAACCCGTCTGGCTCCTATTTGGCCAACCGTATGCGAGAAAACTGCTTGGCCAGCCTTAGACCCGCTGGAAACAAATTCCAACTGGTTGCTGGTTGAAAGCGACATGTTTAAGAACCAAACCGTTCAAACGAAATGGCAATGGGAAGTCAAGATGAATCAACTCCAGCTTTTTCATCGGGGGTGTCCCTGGCGTTTGTGGGGGTTCATCACTTTTGGAGGGGACACCCCTATTAATAAGCAGAGGTTAATTCATCTGGGGTCAAAATTGCAAAGGCAAGCGAGTCACAATCAAAACCCGTTATTAAAATGGTCTACCCAGAACCATGCTTCAAGAAATAAGAAGGCGGATATCCGCAGCTATTTATTGTTGGGATTGTCCCTTACTAACCTTTCATATTCCCGGGTTTTGAGGCCGCGGCTCAGTAAAGTCTGGCAAAGCAACCGGTTGCACGCCTGCTCTTCCAGCCACCGCAGCAGCCGGCGCCCTCTTTCGTCGCCCTTGGCGCCCTTTCACTGAAGGGTGCGTAGGGATAAAACAAAGGACCCTCCAACAACCCAGGAATCAGGAGCCCTAGGGTGCTATATATGTATACACAAGTATGTAGCCTATGGTCGTAGATGCGGCTGATACTCTTCCAATGTTGCAAGCTGCGACAAAGGAAAAGCAAGGGGACTTCTCCGATGAGCAGCCAGCAGCAAGTAATCACCACCCGAATCGACCCAAAGTCTCAAAAATGGCACCACCCAATCTGTCTGACAGGCACGCAACCGCATGTTGGTCACCATTGAATCTGAAATCGCAATTGGAAGGCAATCCATCCAGTTTGATGCCAGATCCATGCCCACACATTGCTCTCCCAAGGCCCGCACCTGCGCCCTTCGCTGGATTCTGGACTGGCGGTCGCGGGGATTCAACCACTGTCGCGAGAGGGCTGTTGCGATTCTTACTTGCCCAAAGGACCTACCTGGAAATACAAGGCAAACCTTTCGGGGCCAGGACTAAAAGTGGAAATGGACAGGTCAGTGATACACCCTAGGATTATGCCTGGGGATGCAAGCCACCCTAGTCCAAGCTAAAAGGTTGACCTGACCATTCTTGATTAACTTCTGGTTGGACAACCAGTGAGTTAAAGGCTCGATTGGTGTAAGTCTGCATTCAGGTCTTCAGTCCTTTTCTCTGGAAGCTGGGGACAAAGGCTGTGGTTCCTGGTGACCTTTTCGACTGAACAAAACTTTAAAAGCCTTTGACTCCAAGCAAAGCCTTCTCAAGCAACTACAAAGGATAGAATGCAATGTTCTCGGACAAGCTATACTCGTACTAGCTACGTAAGATTATCATAAGGCAGGGTGAGAACAGCACGTTGACCTGTTACATGCGATGGGAATGTATTTGCGCCTCACAATGCGAGACAACCACAAATCCAACTGTGATTTTTCATGATACATGAACACACCCCCGCATTATCTGAATCCACTTGGCTCCGTTCTGGAAGGCCACACGAGAGACCTCCCAGTCGCCCGGACCCAACTCCCCCACTTTGGATACCCATTGCAGCAGAATGGTGTTGCGATTGGCAAGCATTTCTGTAATATCCACTGGGGAAGGCGGTGACTAGTTCTTTCTCTTTTCGAACGGCTGCCTAGTGGTACAGAATCGGGAGCCCAGCCAAACTCGCCGCCCCATGCCTGTCGCTCGCCGAGTCTCACCTGCCAGAATGTCCCAACTACATTGCCAGTGGAAAACACACACATGTAGCATGGGTCTGTCCAATTCCCAAATGTGGAATGCCCAAAAAAGGCTAGTTTCGTTTGATCCTACAGTACGGGCGCCCGACTCACACAATTGGACTGTGTCTGAGCATGCAGATGCGATCTCCCCGCTCCACGTGGAGCGCGGCCAGTCAGCTGCTCGAAAAGCCACGCCAAGTTTGTCAAACAAGGCATCGGCCCCCTAGAAGTAGCAACGGCGATCTCAGTTTTCAATACCAAAGAACAGGGTCCACCAATCTGAGAAACACCTAGTGGGCACTGCTTAAAGGGGCAGAGTAAATAGTAAGCCGTTAGTAAGCCAGGTTGTAACCTTATAACACACTTAGGAGACATATAACCATGGTAAGTGGCTTAGAACCTGGCTTACTAACCTCTTACTAAGTACCCTGCCTCTGCAAGTTTCGCAAAGAGGCATACGCAAATGACAAGTAGACAATGGGGGTTGACAACATGGCGAGCCCTTTTCTTTGTCAGCCATGTCAGCCAACGCTCCACCCTCACATGTTCACATTGCTCCAGCAGTATCGTTCGACAAAGCTGCAAGGTGTGACATGGTGTGACCAATCGTTGAGTAGTTTGTCATATGAGCATTGTGTTTTTTAGAGGTTCAGGGCTTGTGCACTGCTGGGGAGGCTACGCGGGGGGCTTCGCGGGGCCAGAATTTGTGGAAGGGTTGGCTTCGCGAGGCTTCGCGGCAAGACTGTGGCTTCGCGGAGTGGCTTCGCCGGGCTTCGCGGATGTTTGTTCCACAAACATCTCTGATGTTTGCGCACCCATGTTGTTGAATCAAGTTGAGTCCATGCGAAAGGGGGCGATGAAAGGCGGCAAGAGAGGCATTGAGCTTCAGGACTAGGGACATGGCTAGGCCTCAAAGGGGCGGAGCATGGAAGTTGGACCGCGGTGGCTTCGCGGAGGCTTCGCGGAGGCTTCGCGGGGGCTTCGCGGAGGCTTCGCGGGGGCTTCGCGAAAACGCTCCATCGTTTCTAGCAAAACCGGGCCTGAAACGCACAGTGCTCTTCCGGTCGTCTTCCCGTAATCTTCCTGCAATCTTGTCGCAGCCTGCTGACTCTAAACATCAACCTTTGGAAGCGCACAACACACTTGCCATGAAAGCACGCAATACACTCAAACCACGAAGTGGCTTCGCGAAGTGGCTTCGCCTGTGTCAATGTTACCGGGCCACGCGAAGTGGCTTCGCGGGGCTTCGCGGTACACAATGTATCGCACAAGTGCCTTCGCGGAGCTTTTGGGAGTTCCCCACGAAGCTAAAATCCATCATCTGAGAAAAAAACGCTGCTCATATGACACCCTATGAATAGGGGGTAAACCACATATCAACAGCTGCATTTCCTCCATCCACGCTTGACGTAATCTTGGGTTCCAAACAAAAACCGATCTTGACTCTCCTTTGTATCTAGTCTACCCCAAACTATGAACAAACAGTTTTAAATCCAGGAGACCCCAAACATAGGCGACCATTTCTGGTCTACTCCAAACTATCGATAAACAGTGTTGTCCAGGAGACCCCAGGAAAAGGCGACCCTTTTAGAGAAGTCCATCGCAGGGATCGCAAATCCCCTCACTCCTTGATGCTCGCCTGAACAAAGAGCAGCGCCTCGCCGGCTGCTGCAATGCACACCTCGCCGAGCTGAAAGTCGGAGGCAAAAGCCGGAGCACCAGTTGGCTGTGGGTCAAAAATGGGTACTCAAAATGGAACCCTGCTAAATGGAAACAAAGACACCCAGCGTAACCCTAGCTCTTCAATTTTCAGCCACTCCCAGTTGGGATTGGCGGTTTGGCTCTGTATTCGTAGGACTTCATCCAGTTGTTCCAGCGTTTTCCATTTCGGCTGGTGCAGGATTGTCCTCACAGTATGACACGAGTCACAATCAAAACCTGATATCGAAGGGGCCTACCAGACTATATAATGTAAATCAAAACCTCGGATATTCATCTGACTTTGGTTGGGAATTGCCCCACTCACCTTCAACTACACTCGGAACTCTGGATACGCGTCCTCTGCATTTTGCAGGCTTCCCCAGCAAAGCCTGCCTTCTCAAAATATTGAGAAGGCACTGTGACCCTGGGAAAATCACGTGCTCAAAAATGAGCTACCTCGCAGTCAAATTGGGCGCCATGCTTTCTTAGGGCCATCGTGCCCTCTCAATCTTCGCGTGTTAATTATGGTCTTTCAAGGCATGATACGCTGGGGAAGGCTACGAGATGGGGTCCAGATTCTCGATGAACGGGCTTGCATTGCGTATATCTATATCTGAGTACGGTGCACAAGAGCCGCATCGCCCCGTTTGGTAGGTGGTTGAACCCAGAAACAGGGAATTGTTTACGCTCACTAGTGCAGGCTTTCGGCTATCAAATAGCAGGGGCGAAGTAATTGCACACATTTGCTCCCATGCTCATGCGAGGTGACTTGCTTTTATACTACCCTACAACCAAAATCGAATTAGTTTGGCCCTAGTAGACGACTTGCCCTTCCTCTTCGCAACTACAGTGAGACACAATGGTCAAAATAGGAGTCCAACGGGTCCTCTCGCCTGAACAAAAAACATACTAAGCTGTGAAGGTTCAATGAACCGTCGTGAGTTTGTTGACCCCAAAGCTGGATGCATCCTGAAAACCATGCCAAGGTGTTTCTATGCTGTGAAGGTTGCATGCATCTCATTTCTCAGCTGCAGCACCTTTCAGACATTGCATTTTGGCTTATCTTTGGTCCGCGATTGAGCTCACAGTATCGTTCGGATCTGCTGATTGCCTGTACATCAACGACACCCATTGTTGCAGTCGCCCCAAAAAGAAATCGGACACTGATTGTAGCCTATCGCCGAATCGAAAAGAGTTGTGTTTGGTTTGTTTCAACACGAGCATTCGCAGTCGGTACCGTGGTATTGCCACGGATTCGTGCTACTGGCCATAGTTGCCCTTTAGAAAAAGATGGCCCTGGTAAATGGCTTATGACACCAATCCAATCAGCGGAACCCAGGTATTTCTACGCAAACTCATCGATGAAAAGGCCACCTATGCTATCTGGCACCTCTCCAAGCACTCTGTGAAAGTTGGATCACCTCGGTGGTACTGTGGATGGACGAAATCCTTCTCCACCGGAAAAAGAAAAAAACAAAAACAAAAAAACATGCAATGAGTCGCCTTTTCCCTGCAAAAAAAAAAAAACTGTAAATGCCAAAAACAAAGGTTCATAGTTTCCACCATGGTATCAAAGTGGTCCACTCCGCGGCTCAGCATCTGGCGATGGCGCCTATCCGGGCTCTGCCCATGGCACAGGATCAGCGGGTGCTTCGAAGTAGGGTAGACATGTATTTGCTCAACTAGGTCCTCCAGATAGAAGAAGTTGGTACCCGACCTTTTTCTTTTTCTGTGGACTATTTTAGGGGAACCTTCCCCCAAAAAAGAAACTGTAAAAGGGCACCTGGCTGGGGGACCTAGTAAAGGAGACGCAAGGAAACCAAACAAAACCTAAGGAAGACCGCAGGAAACCCAAGGACACCCAAGGAAACCGTAAGGAAACCGTAAGGAAACCAAAGGAAACTGTAGGAAACCAACACAATGTTCCACCTGTCGCAGTTTGATCCAAGCAACCATCCGACCGGTAGATCCTTCTGCTGCAGAATCTGTGACCAAATGTTTGGGGAACCCCAGATTGTTGTGTCTGACGATTTTTCCAAACCACCGAAGCCACATATGAATCAAAGCTGACTCTATATGCTGATGCTACAGTCTCAAACACGTAGCTGCCGCTATTGACCGGACTGATGGGCGCCTTCGTGCGAGGCTCTTGAGCCAATCCAAAGGCCATCTTTGGGCCAACTTTTGGTGCCAAGCTCGCGTGAGCAAAAGGCCGAGTGTGCATCTCCAGTCAGCTCGCGCGATGAGGTCCAATAACACGACAAAATACTTTCTCCCCATCAGAGCTCCTTTGAGAGCAAAGAGCTCAAAAGCGATGCTTCAACTTGCCAGCCTTCAACACTTGGTAATCGCCCTCTGGCACAGCCGGAAAACGAGGAAAGCACTGACAACCCAGACTGGCGCATCTTCTCTGGCAGAATCACACGGAATGTTCGGAAGAATTTCCTTTGGGGGATCTCCTACCTTTTTGGGTTCCACGTAATTTGCAGGGCAGTACCACGCCGAAGGCAGTTGTACTTTAGGACCTCAGGACGCAGTTTGAGTTCGAAGGGCTCCAAATCCCCTTCCTGATCGTATCATCTCTTTTGTGGATCCATCGAAGACATGTGGCCTTTCCAACAAGCTCCGAATCTGTGGGTGGTCAACCGACATTGCTTGTCTCAACGCCTGCGGACCCGATTCTTCCTGGATTTTGGCAGCACTTGAAGGGGTACCTAAAATTTTGAGCAAAACCCAGACAGATGTCCGTTGCCCTCCAGTCCACTAACTTGCAGCCCCAGTCTTGGAGAAGGCTTCTGGAACCCTCCCCCTTCGGCTTCGGCCCCTCCCTGATCCCATGGCTTTTCCAGGCCTCCGCGCCGGCTCGGCTGGTTCGGCTTCCCGGGCATGGGTGGCTTGACTTCACCTCAAAAGTCCGTTAAACAAAAAGCCACCTCCGAACATGTGGGTCTGTTCCAAAACAGCTTGGGACCAGTCCCACTAACCTTCATTTACCTACTTGGATCCTGGCTCGCCCGAGCACGGAAGGCCCCCCCTGCAACAGCCAAAGCTGGATTGCCTGGAGCCAGTTGGATTCGTCTCTTGGAACTGCGTGGTGTCAGTGGCTATTCATTGCTCCTATTAAAGGCAGCAAAGATCACTAAAGGATCCCTCGAAAAGGCCTTAAGCACCGGCTGAGAAAGAGGTTCTTCAAAGAGTTCTGAGAACCACCAAAGCTGATCGCGGAAAGCGCGCCTCGCCCGCGCTCGCGAGCATCAGCGCTGGCGGGGAACGGGGAACGGGCAACGTGACTCTTGCACCGAATCACGTCACTTGGATGAAGGTCAAGTCAAACTGACTCTGTAAATCACTGCAAATGGTGGTGCAAAGGGAAACCACCCATGAACCCCTCAACTTGCTCATGGCTTCATCTCCAAGCTGAGACAGCTTCTGTAACGTCATGTCCGGCCCTTCGGCCATGGGAAAAAATGGGCACTTTTCTTGGTCACGGAAGGGCACCACTGGAGGTCGGAAAAGCAGGACGAACGCAGCCTCAGCGTCACAGCAAAGAACAAAAAGCACGAGAAGCAGCGGTAAAAAGGATCTCGAAGACGATGCGATACATCCAACAACAAGGTCAGCGTGCGGAAAAAGAGCAATTAAACCAGGTGCACCATTACGCGCATAAACTCGACCGCCGCATGCCTTCTCTTCGGCAGTCGGGCTTCTGAGCTCAACCTCGGCAATGCGACGATTCTGATGGCCCCCAACTTAAGTCTCGCAGAGTCGGTGGTAAGATCAACAAACATGATTCTGCTAGTATGTATTTCCTGTGACTATCTAGCAAACAAGCTCAAACATAGAGGTCAAGAGTACACGAATTCCACAAAATATCATGCAAGCTTCCCGTGTTTCACCGGGCCAACCTTCTTTACGCAACACAACTGAGTCCATGCCCTGTGTGTTTTGCTTCATTGTAAAGGGTGGTTTCAGTGTGAACGTGTGACCAAGGCACCCGATGCCAGCCAAGCATGGGTCAAACAAAAGCCACATGTTGATGAGATCGTCATTGCAGGGTGAAAGGTGCTACAAGGGCGTAAATGTAGCTTAGTGTACAACCAACTCAGGTGATCTCACGTGACCATCACGGGCAAGAACTAAGTAACTATGCGCCTATGTAGCCATTGTATTATTTTGTCGGCAAATACTCACGGATAGGGTTGTCCCCGGCCCTTTCAATTCACAACCTGCCCTCCCAAAAGGAGTCTCTTGTTCACGGTGATCAACTTGCCAGGTGAGTTGAATTGGCTAGCGCACTTGAACCTCCTCTTCTTGAAACAACATGTAAAGGCCCCAACCTCCGGGCTCTGCCAAACTCTTTGCGGCTGAATTTGTGCACCAGAACGAAAGGAAACTCGTGAAAATCCCACTTAGCCAGGGCTCCATGTCCTTCCCCCTCACCGGAAACTCAGCTACAATCGGTGCACCCAAGTGCCCTGCTTCGGCTTGGGTTTCACCTGAATGGGCCACAAGAATCCCTGCACAAAGGGGGCTTGTTGCTGGCATCAGAAAGTTGGCAGGCCCGAAAACGCACTTCCTGCGTGGATTGGCCAAAACAAGGCTTGTTTGTTTAAATGGTCTTCCCAAAGCCAAACAGTGAGTATAAAGTCCAGAAACTTCGCAAAAAACATGCTGGTGCTCAGTAGGCAATGAGCCAGTGTGTTGGGAATGAACCAACTCAAGGAAACCATAGGGGATGGTTTATAGGGGTCATTCCCTCATTCCCAGCAAGAAAAAGGTATCAGATGTCAAAGTTGGCGGTGGTTTTCTGGCCATGATTGCTGAGGAAACCGACAGCTCCGTTTATGTCCACACAAATCATGTTTGATCCTTCTCGGGACCAAGGTGGACCACTCCGTTTTGTCTTCCACGCGAGAAACAAGGAACAGGAACAGAGTCTCCCGAATGGGAAATCATGCCATGCAACTTTGTTGCTGTTGACCCTTCTGCAAAAAGTTTAACTTTTTGTGGGCTCAGTGGAAAACCCCTCATATCCCAAAAAGTTAAAGTCTAAAGATCCAACCCAATAGCAGTCAAGGCAACTGGAACCTGCCGAAGCCAGGGATGAGTTCTAGATGGACTTCTTTCGGAGGCTACCTGGGCCCTCAAACTACACTCAAAAATAAGATTTCACCCCATAATTTTGGGGCTATAACCTATAACCCGTTTTTTAAGGAAACTTTCAGGGTTCAGGTACACTCATGTCCTTTGGTGCAAGACTTCTACCTTCGCATTCGAACCCCAGCTGTTGGCTCAACGCAGTGCCTTGTCCGTAAATGGAATCTCCAGCAGCATGGGCGCCAACCCGGCATCGCCTGGCGCCAAGTCTCAACCCCCTTTCTCGCTTCCACGACATGCCCGCGATCGCAGGGTGGGGTTTCAGGCTAGGTCCTCCAGAATTGAAAGGTTAGCATAAGTTGGTACACGATTTTTTCTGTAGTCTATTTTAGTAGCGGAACCCTCCCCCAAAAAAAGTTGGTAAAAGGGCACTACTGAGAAACCTAGCAGAATTTCACCTTGGGAGAAGCCTGGCTTCCTGAATTTTCCCGATGCTTCCTCGAGATTCTCCTGTAACCCAGCCTTTTGATTCATCCACTTGCTGGTGCTCAGTAGGAAATGGAACCTCATTCCCTACCTATTGCACCAGCAAGTCCCGCAAAGCACCTGCCATAAGACACAGCTCTCGAGCCTTGAGCGTCGAGCTGCGGCGCCTGCCTAGCGAGATGCTCCGGCGGATCAACTCAAATTTCTGGGGGCCAGCCAGTTCAGCGTTGAAACACATGGGGGTTGAGCAATCTTCCGTATGTCGGCCCCTGTGTTGACCATGGGTAACGTGGTTGAAGTATCGAATCCAGGACCCTATCAACCCCCTATACGTGAGCATTGGCCGCCAGAATCGGGTTGCCCAGTTAGCAAGGAAGTGTTGACCGGGATGACCCTAATGATCCTGAATGACCCTTTGGTTTAACATCCAACACCGGATCTCCCCAAAGACCCCGCATCAATGATAACATTCTTGATTGAGTCGTATACTTTTGGGCCTGAGGGATTCTCCAGCTGGCTTCAGGCCGCAAGGCCTTGTTTTCAAGACCAGGCAAAGGCCGGCATTCTCCTTGTCACTGTCGACCTGGCCAGGCCCGCTTCGCTGCTCAAAAAAACTCCAATGCAACCAGATTCGGGAAGCTCAAGGCAAGCCGAAGGACAAGTCACCGGACCTCTGGGCTTGTCCCATAGAAACATGACCTCTCCAACAGAACCATCCGGCAAATTGATCGATCAACCGGTGATGTTTGACAATGGAACCGAAACAACCGTCCAAGCTGTCAAAGCAACAGCCCCACGTTGTTGGGTTCACAAGTGGTCATAACCCAGCACCCGGCTCCCAACAGTTGCTTTTTCCCATGTCCCAAATCCCAAGAGCTGCCCAAGAAGCAGTCGTCGCGGGGAGGAGGTGACGGAACATGCTGTTTGTGTTGGGGAATTCGGGAATGCGGGCACAGGGAGCGTGCGTCTGCCACCACCTGCTGATGGCAAACAAATGAAATGGACAGGGCGCCTTGTGGTGTGAGAAGGCATCGATTCGCCGTCTTTCGGCCTCCATAGCCGTGCCAGCTTGGTCTTATTTCCAATACAACACTTGACGACTGCAGGGAGCCGATTCGTCAAATATCAGGAGGCAGCTGGTCCTCTGTCAGCTCTCTTGCAATATCTCTAGGCCTCTATTGACAGCTTCTGGCACTGTGGTGGCGTCATATTGCCAGGAGAAACTGGGAGGGGGAAACCACAAATCGACAAATCGATAGCTCTCAATCTGCCGAAGTGATACGGGGCAAGGTACCCAACACCAAGAACTCGATTTGCTGTCCCTTGGTGAAAGTAACAACTCCCAGCTTGCCTTAACTAGCAGCCGAGCTGAGAAGTCCCGACCAAAACGCCACGTGCGTCCACTGCAACGAACAAACAGCCATGATGTCATTCTTTTTACATGGCTAGCATGTCTGATGTCAAGTACTGTTCCGAATGGTTGGTGGACATAGCACATCATTCGAATGATGTCCATTGTAGGGTTCCTAAATCAGATTGCTTCGTCATTTCCGAACTCTCTTGCCATGCCCTACCCATTTGTACTCTGTTCAAGCAGAACATGGGCGGAAACTCTGGGAGAAACGAGTGATTTCTGTAAAGAACCATGGTTGAACCAGTAGTCCAGCTTCCCTCTAATTGATGGCCCGGATGGGTGGTTTGGTTCTTAAGGAGGTTTCCCATGTACCCCCTACAAGAACCAAAGGTTCGAATCCCCAAACCAACAATCCTCTAGACTTCGGATTCGTCATGCAATGTCCAACCGCGACTTCGGCATGGCCTCCTCTCCGCTGCCAGCAGAAACCTGACGGCTGAAGTTCTGGCAGGCATGAAAAAAAACTCCACCTTTCCGCTGGTTTCTCAAAAAGGCCCTGGGAAACCAAAAGGAAACCAACCGGGATGTGGGCACGCAACTTGAGAACAGCGTCGCCCGACACCGCAAAAACCTGTTCCTTTAGGCTTTTTTGTGGAGTTGGCAGCCCCTTTCTGTGGTTGCTAAGCGAAACCAAGAGGCAGAACCATCATTTTAGAAAAAAACACTGGACACAGCTATATGGGAGCATCAGCATCAGTTTCCTTTCATACATCAATATTTTTAAAGAATTGAGAGCCATGGAATTTCGAGGCCAAGGACTATGACGGACCCCTGAAGATTGAACAGGAACCCAACACCCGCCGGTTTCTAGAGAACATCCCCATGGAGAATCTGTCTTTTGGCCCCGGGGGGGGGGGGGGCTGGTGATGTAACGGTCATTAGCCCAAAGATGTTCATAGAACCCTGATGCTCGGGCTCCCTTCACCCCAGCGTCAGTATGTCCGACTTTCCACGTCACCACAAGCGACTTTCATTTAATTATTCACCACATCATGGTCAAAACTCCCAAGCTGCTCATGGTCATGGGTTCCTATTAGGCTATTGGTTGTCCAATACCCGCAAGGCTTGTTAAGTGCAGGAGTTTTTGGACCATGGCACAAATGATGTTTGAAACCAAAAGGGAAATGGATGAAGGGCCTCCACCGAACACTCAGTTTCTGTGTTCCTGTTGACCCCTCTTCACAAAGCTTAACTTTTTGTAGGTTTAGTGGAAAACCCCTTAAAGTCCCAAAAACGCTTATCTTCCCCAATGTTCGAGAAAGCGGCTAGGCCCTCTTCGAACAACGCGGCTCCTGAACACAGGAACTGCCCTTGGACAGGGATCATAATCATGACCCCAGAGAAACAATATGTTAAACCGGCCTTTCCACAGGCTGATGCTAAACCCAAAGAAATGGCAAAGCACCGGCCCGTTAGGGGTCGTGGAAACTCCAGAATCAAGAAAAAACAGACTTGATTCAACTTCATGAAAACTCATGGAAGCTCCAGGTGCATCACCCTCTGAAACAGTTGCAGTTTACTGGTGACTTCCCTTGAACTTGCCACTCTTGCCGGGTTCCAAAAAGAGGACATGGAGGAAACCCTGGCGAATCAAGAGTCACTTCCCCAAGTTGCCTCGTCGTCCGCCGCTCGCGAGGCAACCTTCTCCGCAAGCCGCCGGCGCTCCTACGCAGCTTACGCGTGTCGATTCACGCGCTTTCGCGCGCGCGTGCAGAGTCTGTCCCTAGTTCCGCGCTTGCCACGTTTAGGGCATCCACCCCCGCCGGATTTTTGCTTCGATGAACAATACAAAGCAAAACCATGGGAAAATGACATTCCCCAAAAGATACATCCTACTCACCTGAGTCACAAGGGGACCTCGGAAACCATGGTACAGGAGATACACGGTATGTACCGGCATGGTGTCTACAAGGCTTCCACAGAACGTTCCGGCATGGTGGCGCTAAGCAACTTGTGGCAATATGTGGACAGGCCACGATGATTGGCTGTGCTACCTTGGTTGTTGAAGATCCTTTTGCAGCCAATGCACAACTAATTTCGTGTTCGGATTGGCAAAAAAGGCAAACTCTTTACTTAACCACGAAATGGGCCAAACCCAACAAGATTATGACAGGTTCACTACCTTTATACTCTTAACATCTGGCTCGTTGTCTATCAGCACTGAAGTACCAGTCCCGGATCTTGCTGAGCTTTGTTGCCTACCAACATGTCACAACTATGATAGAATCACATCTCCAAGGTCGCGTATCATGGTGCCCCCGAATCAACCCCAGTTTACTAAAATGGGGGTGGGGGCCCCTCCAAAAGTGATGACTCCCACACCCAGGGACGCCCGCCCATGAATAAACCGGATGAATATGGGGTCAACATATCTCAGCGAGTGCCACTGTGAACATTTGTGAACCCTCCAAATCTGTGCCAATTCGCTGTCCTCAGCTGCCTCTTCTCTGGCTTGCTCAAGCTTCCGCAAATACTCGGCCTCAGTAGAACGAGAAGTCCTGTGTAGTCAATGCACTCTTTTTATATCAACTCCTCAAATCCCGGACCTGCTACGTCAGGCCAAGGGATGATACCATCTCACTCTCTCGCTGACAGCTGACAGCAACCCAACTCGCGCTCATTCTGGAAGATAACTATGCAGGTGCCCCTTTGGGACAAAGCTAGACTGATTCCACTGGCAGGTTGGAACCAAGCCGCAGGTGACGGCCCGTCTATCAGCCCAAATGCAGTGAGTCCAAAGATGGCACAATTCCCCCAGTTTGGCTGAATCATCTTCCTTACTTACCTCACTTCCTGAGTTTAGTAGCCAAAGCAAGACCATTCTTTTTGCTTGCCGAATGGTCTTCCCAAAAGTATAAAGTCCAGGGACTCGGGAAGTGATTTGCTCAAGGAATTGTGCCATCGAATTCTACTTCTCGCCAGCACCTCATGAATATTGGGATAAACCACCAAGCCCCATGGGTGCGAAGATTGGGAAACTCAAAAAGGGATCCGCCGAACGGATGCTGACCTTTTGGCCTTCCTTCAAATACCAAAGGTGGGTCCAAAACCTATGTTGAACAACCCAGGATTCACAAAATAGTGGATTTATCTGGGCTGATCAAATCGTCTTTTACATGGGGTGACCATCAGGAAACCCACCCAAAAAGATGGCTGTCACCACTAAATGCGAAGAGTTACCACCCATGGTCATTTTGAGCCCTGGAATCTCGGTTGCTTTCTGCTCCCCTGCTAAAAGTTTCGACTTTAGTGGTTTACTGGAAAACCCATTAGTCGGCAAAAAGTTATATAAAGTCCTAATATCCATGGTCATTTTGGGCCCAGGAATATGGCTGTGGCTCAAAAAAACGGTACCAACATGGAACCCTGGTAAGTGGAAACATTATGGACCACAATATGCGGTTTGCCCCTGCTGTTTAATTTTGAGCCACACCCATATGGCCATGGGTCAACATCCCGTACCCGGTGCACCTACCCCAAAATGGTACAAATTGTTTTTACCCACAGCCATATTGATCAACCGCCCGTCTGGGGGCTTCTTTCCAAGTGGACTTTGCCCACTCTGACCAGCCTCTTCAGCGCGCTTGTCTTTGCAAGGCTCTTTGCCTCGCGCTGCTGCGAGCGTGCAATCCTGTAACAGAGCGTGCCTGTCTTGTTGCTGGCTCGTTGCTTGTCTGTTTCTGTGTTCCTTTTTTCTTTGTTTATTTGTTTGTTGATTTATTTGTTTGCTCGGTTGTTTGTTTGTTTGCTTGACTGTCTGTATGAGTGTTTGACTGTCTGTCTGTTTGTTTGTTTGATTGATTGATTGATTGATTGATTGATTGATTGATTGATTGATTGATTGATTGGTTGATTGATTGATTGATTGACTGTGATTGATTGATTGATTGATTGATTGATTGATTGATTGATTGATTGATTGATTGATTGATTGATTGATTGATTGATTGATTGATTGATTGATTGATTGATTGATTGATTGATTGATTGATTGATTGATTGATTGATTGATTGATTGATTGATTGATTGATTGATTGATTGATTGATTGATTGATTGATTGATTGATTGATTGATTGATTGATTGATTGATTGATTGATTGATTGATTGATTGATTGATTGATTGATTGTCTTTGTTCGTTTGTTTGGTTGTTTGGTTGTTTGTTTGTTTGTTTGTTTGTTTGTTTGTTTGTTTGTTTGCGTTCATTCGTTTGTTTGTTTGATTGATTGATTGATTGTTGATTGGTTGCTTGCTTGCTTGGTTGCTTTGTTGCTTGGTTGCTTGGTTGCTTGGTTGCTTGGTTGCTTGGTTGCTTGGTTGCTTGGTTGGTTGGTTGGTTGGTTGGCTGGTTGGTTGGCTGGTTGGTTGTGAGTGTGTTTGTGGGTGTGTTGGTTTGTTTGTGTGCTTGCTTGTGTGCTTGCTTGCTAGGTTGGGCGCGTGATTGTTTGTTTGTTTGTCTGTTTGGCTGTGTGTCTGCGTTTGTGAATACACGTCAAACAAGCGAGTGAAGCGAATTCCCCAATCCAAATCTCACGGAACTTTGCCGTAGCCAAGAATTCAGCCGTTGGTCCTCATATTTCCCACCCAAGAATCACACCATTTGAGGGCAAACCGTTTACACGGAAACATGAAGTGCAATGGTTCATCCTTCCAAATCGGGAAACATCATGACGTATGCAGGCCTCTGGGTTATGAAGGACACTGATCATTTGCAAGCCTTGCTTGTTTTGTGACGTAAACATAAGGACCCTTAAGACAACCCCTTGAGAGGGGTGGTCCATCCTCCGCACCAAAACATCTGACAGATTCAGATGGGTGTGGCTCAAAATTCAGCAGCTGGGGCAAACCGCAGGTTTTAGTCTTTGGTTCCCTTTACCAAGGTGCCATGCTGGTACCTTTGTTTGAGCCACAGCCGCCAGTGACGCATTCCCTGACAAACGCCTGAAGGGCTGTCGTCTTCAAAGTCCTCTGGCGGTGGAAGGACCTGCGTCGCTCTCGGATTCGTCAAACGGGATGCACCCAAGAGGGCTGGCGGTTTGTTTGAGGGCACTCCCGCAGAAATGGACATGGAAACGGATGCCCTTAAGGTGGATGCCAACTGAATATTGCAAGGGATTCCAGGGCACCCTGTAAATGCACATGTTGTTTTTGTTTTTTCCCGGTGGATTTACTTGCAATATGCAGGGCATCCAGCGTGTCAGGGCCTTTTGATTTCCAAAGTCACTCTGCAGGGCTGCACGCTTTCTGGAGTGGTCTCACAGGAACAACTTGCACAACTTACTTGGTGTCCTTTTTGGAGGATCGGTAGATTCCACAGGATGAAAGCAAAAAGAGTCCTCACGAGAAGGGGCAGAATGGGATGACTTGCAAAGTTCCAGTTCAAGCCACACGAACCAGAGTATATAAGCGGATAACAATAGACATGATTAACCATGATCCATTCAAAACGACAGCGAACGGTTGCCATTTTTGAAGAAGAATAAGGAAGCTCTTTTGGGGCTGACTTTTGAGGGAAAGGGCGCCGCTGAGCAGCGAAGCTGTTGTTTAAACCTCCAAACCTTTTAAACCTTTGTTTTCAGGCCCTCTTGTTTTCTCAAGCAAACAGGGAGAATGGGGTTTAGAATACATGAGTTGCCGTGCTATGGCCGTGGGGGAAACAAGTGCAGAAACATATTTTTGTTTCACCTCTTACGTTAACAGCGAAAATCAAAACAAACAGGAATACCAATGAAACAACAGAAAGCAACCTTCTGTAAATTACACCCACTCAGGGGGTTGGCCTAGCTTGGCTTTTCTAATAAACATAACAACAACTGGGTCCTCCAGTAGAGAGGTTAGAATATGAATAAGGGTACCAACTCTTTTTTCTGTAGTCTATTTTAGTAGGGGAACCCTCCCCAAAAAACGAAATCGTAAAAGGGCGCCGAGCTGGGGGACCTAGACAAGGTCCAAAAAAACAACCCCTTCCGCCTTCCCAAAAAAAGCTACCCGCCCACGCCTCCTCAGTGCGCTTAAAGCGCAAAGCTAAGCGCTTCTTCTCCTGCCAATTCGGGGTCCCGAAGCCCTCTCCAATAAGAAAAACTGCTAGTAGTAGTTTATTCGTTTGGAGATCACTCTTACAACAGTGGCACTCATGCTTTGATGGTGCGTCCAAAAAAGTAACTGGCAACAACCCAATCTTCGCAGCTTTGCCCGCACCGCATCGTCATCGGGAGCGGCACCGCGCTGCGCCCCCTGTTACTCGCTTCCCGAGTGAATTGACCAAACAACATAATCTGACATTCATATTTACCACTAGGATGGTCCAAACCCAAAAAGTCGATAAAAGTGCGAAACGGAACTCAAGACAGAAATGGGGGGGGGGCGAGGTTGTGGCAAAGACACACCCAAGTCCTTTCTTGGAATCAAGGAAACTGGTCTTCGAATCCTTTCACTCTCGTATTGAAACTTCTTGGCCAACTAATGCTGAAAAGCTTGAAGCTCGCACCAAGAAGCAACCATGCCTCTGGTGAATCCCCACATAGAGACCCCCAAAAGAAAGAAACCCTTGGACGAGGTCGCAACCCCTTTGCCAAGATGAACCTACGTGTAATCAAACGAACCAATTGCCGCAGGCAGGCCCAAGAAAGTGCCATGCTCTCAGTGTCGAGCCTCCTGATGCTCGCGCATGGCTTTGCCCAAGGCATTCAAGTGCGCGGATTCCTCGCATGGAGGTGTGGGGGTGGCAGTACCGATGCAAAGCCATCAGCTTGACAAGGCATGGAACGCATTTCTGAGTCAGACTTAGGCTCCGTGCAATAAGTTGGCTGTGGGTTAAAACCAATGGTACCATTTTGGGGTAGGTGCACCTCCATTTTAGTCTATTTTAGTGGTTGGATTGGGATGCTCACTGGGGGTACGATTCGGGTGTTGACCCACAGCCAGGCTACATTCAATGTCCCCAGAAAAATCACCAAAGAGAAACTCCACCGACCTCAGCCAAGAGAAACCACGTGACAATCCATGAGCCCTGGGTATTGTGAAAACAAAGGCAGGGAGCCGGTAGTTTTGCCTTCCTCACAGTTTAAACAAAAGGGAGAGGGAGCCAGTACCAAATTTTCGCATCTCGAAGCCTTGATCCACCCTCGCCTGCAATTATTATTCAAGGCAGCAAAAAAATCGGCGCTTGCCAAAAGGGGCCCCACCTTCCGAACGGGAGACCCCGGATTGGCGCAAAAAGGCTCTGCGAGTTCAGAGTTGCCAGTCCAGCTCGTCTCGCGCAGCTTGCGCTTGACGCTTGACCTAAGCTTGGGCCAGCAAGAGGCGGCACATCCGAGTTGGCGGCTGATCGCGTCTGTACAAAAACGCCGTTCTTGCGAATCCATGAACGGCTCATCTCTCAAAATACAACTTGGATCATCCCTTGTTGAAAGACATCTTCCAGCAGAACGTGTGATAACTTTCAGATATAACTCTGAAACCTAAATCAAGGAATCCCCAAATGGATCTTGCTCTTGTCGTACCGTTCGATCAGCTCGCCACAAATCAATTAGGAGGAAACACCACAAAGACATCTTTCCCAGGATTCAACCAATGCTTCAGAAGCTGGCTTCGAAGGACTAAACCTTTGGTCCAATCACACCCAAAAGAAAGAGTGCGAATGGGGGGGGGGGGGGAGGTTGGTGCGGGCGGGGCGGTGTGGCAAGTTCCGTTTTTGAGGTTCCACCGCATTAAGAGGATGGGTTCTACTGGCAACAGGTCTCCAGAGGTCACCCCGATCCCCAAACGCATGCTCAAGGGAGTGTGGGATGAGAGAAGTTGGCAATGTAATATCACCTCAAGAGATGTTGGCAACAAAAAGGTAACGTTTATAGGAAATACAGCGGCCCCTGATCAACCTCCTTCCCCAACACAGGGGTCCCTGCAGGTCCCTGTTTGCTCAGCTTTCAACACCACCAGCCTGTGTGGCCATTACAAGTTGAGCTTCCCTTGGAAGGGGTAACGTTTTAAGAGGACATTATCGGGAAGCCCGCAATAGGCTGTGAGCAACGGGCACCCCGGCCGCGGCTTCACGCTCTTTGCCACTGAGCCGGTCCTGGTGCTGAAGGGCCTAGGGTTGTTTAAGCACTCCCTGCATACCTTGTCAAAGCCTTCCCCAGCCATCCCGTGGTGATAACTCCAGAAAACCGTGCCCTCGGCATTCTCAACTGAATTCTTGGAAGACGTTCGACACATGCTGGAACCGCCAGCTAAACAAGTGCCTCCTTCACGGACGAGGGTTCGGCTCAGAGCGAACCAGCCTTCCCAAATCTGATGCTAGAATCAGTTTCTCGCGGCCGCACTTCAAACCAATACCGACCAAAAAACATTGGACGCCGAATGCATGCCGGGCCCTGCTTCACCAAAAGATATCAAGGACACCTAAGCTTCACATGACCTGCCCAGAGGTCTCCTGAAAACTCCTCCGAACCCCCATGATCAGTTTGGTCTGCGGGGAACTTCAGCGCCCCCCCCCCGTCTTCCACTTCTCGGGATTTGACAAAGGAACTTTAAAATTTGTGAGCCCAAACAATTCCAATGTCGTGAGTGTTTCCGGGTGCCGGAATTGGACGCATGTTGACCCCGGACTCATAAACTCCCAGCACCCCCAACTGCGTTTCTGGACAGTACCACTGGCATGGGAGAAAGCAATTGGGGGGTGCTAGTCCTGGTTCCTTCTGGGAAGCACCGGGTTGGTCGCTATGCTTTCGAAAGCCCACAGCTCCGCCTCCTCCGCTTTTCTCTCTCGGAAAGGCTTCTCCCGGCGCACCTGGCGTCGGATCGGATTCCTTCGAGAGGCCAAAGGGCGACAAGGACCACGGGGGTGTGATGCAACCATAGGACAGGCGCACGAAGGTAGGGAGATACCGTCATACCTGTACCTGATGCAAGCCTTTGGATTCCAGAGCAAACTGAGCAAAATAGAACTTGCAAGCCTATCTTCGGCCCAATAAGAAGCCAGCATGGTTGCGTTTGCATCCTTGATTTCTCCAAATTCAGCGGGGGAGAAAACAACATGATTCAGACTGTCGAACCAATTCCCCCCCCCCCAAATTGACATTGAACAAGCACCACCGCCCCCCAACAGCTTTTTGGACAACTTTGGGCATGGCAAGAAGCAGTTCTTGGAGCACGAGTGCTGCCAACATTCCATGTTTTGAGGAAACTCCCCTTTGGGGGACCCTTCAGTACGGTTCCACGATGAGTCGCAGGCCCGCTTCGCAACCCAAATCCGAAAACTCACTTCGTGACAGCCACATGCAGCCCACCCCTTCTCTGGATATTGGCAGCCTCCACTTCGGCCGCGCCGCAGTCCTGTGAAACAAATCGGGTGCCACACCAAAGATGGCATTCTGGCAGGGAAAGCCATCCCAAACGGGGAAAACGAATGGGGCAACCAGGTCATTCTCGGGAAGGATGAGGCTTCAGCCCTCCCATCCAAAGAAAAACGTACAGCATAAAACCGACGTAAAGCACCAGCAGCATTCTTGCGATGGACGAAAACCCATCCAAGGGAAAATAACGACACGGTAAAAATGATTCACAGAAACCAGTGCCACTTGTCAACCAGTGTGACCTTAACAGGACACCCAATTTGCCGCTAGCAAGTGGGTGTCATTCGTTTTTAGAGAGTACACGTTTTGACCCGTTTACGCAATTTGAGGGTACCCTACTTTGAGACACCGCCATATTCCAAGGTGTCTTTCTTGGGGGTACACTTTCGGGATGGAAACCTTATGCTGCAGTCAAGCCTTGGGTCGTCCATGATCCTGCACAGACCTCGGATGGTCATAGTCCCTTTGCCCGCCACACTTCATGTAGGTAATGCTATGTACTATACATATGAATACGTACACTCCAATATTTGACGGCAAATGTGGGTAAATATGCCATACGTTGACCCAAAGACAGCGGGTCGCATATCTGACCCCAGGGGGCCCGTCCATCCCACCTCATCCATGCCCCAGCGAGGTCGCTCCCGGCTGTTCACTTGCAGCGCCTGAGGGGAGGGAGACCACATGCTTTGGATCCCCAAAACCGGTGATGGGCTCGAATCAAAATCACTGAACTCTTCTCTTGTTCTCCCTTTGATTTAACGCCAACCAAAGGAGGATCCAAACAAAAAAGTGGAGGATTGAACAACGTGGCAACCATATAGCTTGTTGCGTGTTGCAGATCATCTTTCCTCAGCGGCAAAAACTACACCCCGATAAATCGGTTCGGCGGTTTATTCTCCCCCCGGTTTGAGCATCCCCTCAGTGGGGCAAAATGGGTCTGGGGGTTGGGCTGTTGAAAGGAAACCAAGGCGAAAACCAAAATCCATGTTGGGGGTCCCCGAACAAAAGACGCCCAAACCAATACGCATCTCTTTTCTGAAAATGACTTGATTTTGTTTCAGGTTGCCCCGCAAGCCTCCGCGTTTTCGGCCTCTGCTCGGCGCTTGGCCTCGCGTCGACAACTGGGTCCGAGGTGAAAAAGAGATGGCCACGTGGTCTCCGGCATGAGAGGTCTGGGAACTTGAAAACCAACCTATGTCATGAACCTTCATTTGCATAATTGATTCAGCCCCCCAAATAACATGAGAACATATTATGTCCAGTGATAGATCCCGTGTAAACCAACCGGGGAAATTAAAAAAGATCTTCTTAAACAAATGGAAGTGAATGAGAGGATCATGTGTGCAATCTTAGAAGTCAGGCGCTGAACTTAGCCCCGTATGCTAAAGTCAACACAGGTTGGACTCTTTCTTCGACCCACGCGCACAAAAAACCTCCGAGCGCGGCACGTCCAGGGCGGCCTTGCCGTTCCGGATGCGTCGCAGTTTGAAGGCAACAGCCGGGATGATTTTGCCACAGGCACATAGGTCACCTCTAGGGTTCCACCCCCATCAAGAAAGAAGGGTTGGCCCAACTTGGATGATGACAATGCTTGGGTAAACCCTTTGTAATTCGTATGAATCCCCATGGTTTCAATGGTGGTTTGAACCCCAGGGCGACCTGGAAAATAGATATGGGTTTCCCTGCTATTTGGATGTAAGACCAATCCAAACCAGTGGCTTGCCGACAGTCTCACCAATTCTAACCGATCAAAAGGCCAAGGCAACCGACTGAACTGAGACCTCCTTGGGTTCAACCGGTCTGCGGGCCTGCGGACGTCCCTGGAAAAGAAAAAAGAAGACTAGGGACGTCCCCACCGGGGGTACCTTATGGCAACTCATCTTCCAGGTCCCCCACAGGTGCCATGCTAGTTGGAGGAAGGGTATCTCCAGCAAACTGGACATATGTTGTCTGTTTTGTTCCGGGGGGCTTCAGCAAATGGAACAAGTGATGTTCAGATAGTCATCGATGCCCTTTAAAACCCACAGGCAAAAATTGATCTTCAGCAAATGGAAGACTTTGGTTGCTTCGCGCTTACCCACCATGAGGGTACTTTTGAGGATGTCACGCTGGCCCGGACGGGCCCAAGGATGCCTCACTTTTTGGAAGGGGCCAGAACCAGGCGCTCTTCAAGTAACGGCGGCCAAACAAAACAACACCCCACAAAAGCCAAGCTTGGTTGTTTGCATCTCATCTGACGCGTTCGCCTGGGCACCTCAAACAAGTATCCATCTGGTTCTTTCCTGTTGGTGGAATCACTAGAATGGGATGTTGCTAGGTCATTCTTTCCGCTGGGTTCTTTCCATCAAGTGACATTCAATCACCACTAGCCGGCAGAAATTGGCCAAGGCAACCCCAAAGAAACCCTAAAAAAACCTCGCCTTCCGAGTCCGCAGGAACTCGGCGTGGGCGGCCTGGCGCGAAAGGGGAGCGTCTGCAAATGTTTCTTGGCCCACACGAAACACGGGGCACGCAGAAAATACCTTGGGTGGGAAACCCCTTTTTTGGGGCTCCCCTTGTAGATGGAACCAAGGACATAAACCTGTCCCCTGGCACTTTGATTTTGAGCCACAGCCACAGGTTCTGCCTCCGTTTCATATATTTGGTCTACCCAAATAGTCTTTGTTGCTGTTGACCCCTCTGCAAGAAGTTTAACTTGTTGTGGGTGTAGTGGAAAACCCCTTCATTTCAACCAACAGTTAAAGTCTAAAGGTCCAGCCCAATAGCAGTCAAGTAGTTGTTGGAGGCCCGAAGCTTGTGTTTATGCGCGGATCACTGAGGGGACACCCCCAGGTGTTGTCTTGGCAACTCTCGTCCAGACTCCATCCAGCCTTGCTAGTCATTCACTTCCCGCTGTGGTCAGAGTGGAGGAACTTTGGTTCACCAGGAAATCTCACAAGAGGAAATGATGCATGGGTCTGGGCAGGGGAATATGACCAGTCGTTCGTGGCGTACTCTTCTTCCAATGCTGTGAATGCCATGTCCCAAAATGGGACACCCTCTCACTAATCAACCGTAGGCTTCTTGATCCTGCTGGAGTAGACACTTTGCTGCTCGTGCTGGCGCCTGTGTGGACAAAGGCAGCAAACATGGCTCGCCTGACATTCCGGAGTTAGCATAAACGCCAACTCTTGAACTCCTATCGCCGAGTGGCCAACAGAAAGCTCGAGGGTCCTGGCAACCCAGTTTGATAAAGCGATCGGTAGAAGAAGGGAACCGGATTTCGGCGTTGGACCATGTGCAGAAGCTGAAGAAAACGCGACTGGTGCAACTCAACTCCCGGGTAGTGGCCAAACCACGTCCTTCCCTGCCCTGGGCCAGCCTCTTGTTGCACGTCTCGAAAGGAACCTGAAGAGCGTCTAGCGCGGCAAGACAAGCTCCACACAAGCGCTCCTCTGCAAAATATAAGATGCAAAGGAAGGTCCCCTTGAGAAATGCAGCAAGGTCGGGTGTACTCATGGTGTACTCACTCGAACGAATAAAGCATCAATGCAGCCATATGGCAAGTACCAAGATCTGGGGTGTACCCAACTTTGGGGGACTGGTCATCGCCTCGCGGCAGACGAAGTGTGGCCGTCCCGGGATGGTGAAGAATGAAAACAGGCCAGGAGTACCGTGCGTCTTCTTGCTCCTGGCGGTATCAAGTGCGATGAAGATATGAGGCATCCCAGTGGGCGTCGCCCCTCGAAAAAAATCAAATGTGGCAACCTGGTTGCAATAAGGCAGCCGGGGCTTGAGACTCTCAAAGGTCTGAAGGAAATTTGGATGCAATTGGCCAATGTTGGAGCTATGCCCCCCATTTCCCGGGATCCTCTAAGAGGAATCCCGCAATACGGATTTTCCCCACAATGATTGGCGATCTAGCTTGAGGCATGAATATATCTTCGGGCATTTCTGACTTCCAGTGTTTTACGTTGCCTTTCTCAGAAGCAATCCTCTTTTTGACCTGGCCTTTTTTGTCGCTCAATGTTCAACCCCCCCCCCAAAAAAAAGAAAGAAAGCTAATCTGATTTCCAGGTCGGTGTGCCCGTTCTGCCTTTTCAAGAGACTGCTCCCGCCCTCACTTGTGCTTTTTAGATGGTTTGTGCCCCGCTCTTTGCCAACCATACAACTTGTGGCGCGTGTGGTTTTTGAGTGTACCTTTCTTTGGGGATGGTTAAACAGCTATCAATTACTTTCACATAAAGGGGAGGCAAACGGACCAAGATTCCTGGCATGCTTGTCGAATCCAAGCAAGACCTTGGTCTTCCAAGGGCCCGCAGAAACAGGGTCCTTCTTGATTTGGCTCTTGCTTTAAAAAGGAAAATCGGCCAAAGGCCTGCTTTTTCAGGGTCCTGCAACACCAAGGAAGAGGGCTTCCGACTCCGTTGGTTTTTCATGGTTTCTTTCAAACCTCTGGGGTGTCTCAGAAAATCTCAGATCCGAAGCTTTTGGCAGTCCCGGGACTTCTCTGTGGACAGCTTTCTGGCAGGTCCAAACGCCACTTTTGCACGCTTCCTGACTTTGTTGTTTACCACACAAATTGTCGGCCCGAAAGGATAACACTTTATGAACTCAGGAAGTGATGGAAGCAGAAAGGAACAGCGGAGGCCCCAACAGTGTCGCCCCGGAAAATCCTGGCCCCAACATCCCTTCCTAGCTTTGAATAGGGCGGGAGACCCGGAATGTAGTGGGGGGAAGCGATTGAAAAGATCAAGAGACGCTTGGCCAGGGTAAGCAGTGATTCATTCCCCCTTCAGGAGACCTTCTGGGGTTAAGTCTATCTTGGAATCCCCTTTTCGCCAGCGATTGAACCTCCGTTCAAGGGACGCCTGGCCAGGTTTCCACTTCTGGACTCCCCGAAAAGCAGAACTCCTAGGTTGAAGTCTATCCTGGGGTCAACATGTGCAATCCCTGCGCCCGGCCCCTTCTTTCACCCCGCCCCCTTACTCCCGCCCCCCCAATTCCGCGCCTGGCATCGCGGAACTCCGCGCGTCTCTCCGACTGCTCCGAGCGCACCGAGCGCTCCCGCGCAGGCGAGCGCTCGCCGGGCTCCGAGGCCGACTCCGCCTCGAGTGGCTCCGTCGCATCGGCTTTCCCTTCAGATGAAACCAGAAAAATGGATGGTCAAGCAAAAAAACGGTTGAAACATGTCTCAACTGGGCCACACTTAGACCCTGGCAAGCCATGGTGAGGTTTTTGAAGGGAAACCAAGAGGAAAATCGAATGACCCGCCCATGAGCCTATGACCCTGTGACGCGCCTCGCGCTCGCGGGAAGGCTGAGAGCGGTCCCGTCGCTCGCGCTCCAGGCTGGCGGTCATGGCCTGGGAAGGAGTCAATACATTGCCTGGTCGATTGGTTGATTGGTTGATTGGTTGGTTGGGTTGTTGGTTGCTTGGTTGCTTGGTTGCTTGGTTGCTTGGTTGCTTGGTTGCTTGCTTGGTGGGTGGGTGGGTGGGTGGGTGGGTGGGGTGGGTAGTTGCTTGTTGGCTTGGTTGCTTGATTGATTGATTGATTGATTGATTGGTTGGTTGGTTGGGTGGGTAGTTGGGTGGTTGTCTGGGTGGTTCTCTGGTTGCTTGATTGGTTGGTTGCTTGGTTGCTTGGTTGCTTCCAGTTGTTCATTGCAATGTGTATGGTGTGTTTCGGTCCTGTGCAATGGCGCCTGACTGACAGGGGGTCCCTTCAAAAGGAAACTGATATTCCAGCACAGGTCTCCATTTATTGAGATGGTTGCTTACCATGGGAACCAGAAGGACAAAGGCTGGGTGCCTACTGAGAAATCCCTAGCATCAACATGCTCTGCCCAAAACTAGACGCACCTTGACGGCCTCCCAACCTCCACCCTGGCCTTGGTTGGGATTAAGCTCCAAACTTATCGGAACTTGGGTGGACTAGATACAAAAACTATAAGTGCGCCCGGGTGAGTGGCGGTTTTCATTCCCTTGAAATATGCATTGACGTATCAAACCCTTCCGCGAAACCTTCCGCGGTGTGAAGAGTACCTTCCGCGAGCATGCTTCTATTTAAGTTTATTTATACAAGTGCTTCCGCAGGCAAGTTGCTTCTGGAAACTGAGCAAGGTAGATCCCCCCTACCATAAGGGGAGGGGGTTGGGGGGTCTCCCCAACTCCATTTTATCTAGTCTTCGCATTAAAGGGAAATGGAACCATCCAGGGGGTAGCTTCCGCCAGGGAATTCGTGCACACGGTTTGCCAGTAAACGTGCTTGAAGGCAACAACCACCCAAACGAAAAGAAACCACTATGCGCAAATCGACGTCCCTTCTGCGAGCTTCTGCGGGAAAAAAAACTTCCGCCAAACTTCCGCGGCTGCAGTCCGGCGCTACCTTTTTTGCTGATATATGAACATCTATACATGTTTGCTTGAGCTAAAAAAAAAAAACGAAGAAACACAACACTCAGGTGGTATCCCAACACCCCCTGGAACCGAATCTTCCGAACCCTCCTGAAAGCTGCCCAGATCACCCCGGACGAGCTTATTTGGGCCTATCGACTCCAAAGCTTCCAGCTGTTGAACACACAGATTGAGCTTTGATATGAGTATGTGTCGATTCATGTATCCATCCACAAAAGAAACCACATCCTTCAAATCCCCCTGGCCGAGAAACAAAAACAACAAAACGGCTGTACAAGTCGCCTCACATCCGCCATTGCCCGTCTCCTTGGAGTAGCAAAGAAGCTCCTCCAGGGATCCGAGGTCTGAGAAAAACATTTTTACCCAGGCTTGCTACCCAACAGCAACACAGGGTTCCAGGGTTCCCGGCGGTTCCCGGCTCCGAGTCGGGGCAAACTGACTACAGCCCCCCTGGAGATAGAACTTGAAGAGCTGATTGCAGTTGGGAATACGAGTGGCTAAGAAACTTGCTGGTTTGACAAGCAGGAAATGAAAATTGGATGACTCCCCGGAAAGAAAAAATCAAACAACTTCCCTTATGGTGTCCTTACTCCCCCCTCCCCCGAAACAAAAGTAAGGAAAAATAACTTCCCTTATGGTGTCCTTTAAGGGCATGCCTCAGTTCATTCCCAACACCCTGGCTCATTCCCTACTGAGCACCAGAAAGGAAACACAAGGGCAGAAGCTTGGCTTTGCGCAATCACGCCTTTCATTAGATGCGTCTCCTCAATTCGTCACATTTCAGGTCTTGGTGTGTTGCGCTTCTGTGTAAACAAGTTTCCCTTGCCCGAAATGCCATGGGTAGGATCGTCATCCAACTAGTCAAAGTCGGACTTCGGGGAACCCTCGTCTCTCCTTGCCGAGAAAGCCAACCGGTCGTCATTTGATGGGGAAGACAAAACTCCCGCTTTGCGCCTGGATGTACTTCTGCACGAAAGGCATGCGCTGCACTGCCTATCCGCAAGGTGTTCTACAGACTCCCGACATGACCATCAAGGCGAAACCACACATGAAATTGTTTCAAGGACACCCATTGGGACCCATATCGGATACACCAGACAAATAAAGAACAACGGCCAAAACCCCCAACAAAAACATATCGCCAAACCCAACCTCACTTCATAAGTGGATTGGCCAAACAAAGTCCCGGAACTTTGTCTATTTACCACTCAACTGGCAACCAACCCCCCAGAAGTGCCCATGAACTCAGCAAGTGACCACACACGCACACACCAAAAAAAAGAAAGAGCCAAGCCCCCCCCAAAAAAAGCAAGAAGAGCCAGCCCCGACCGGAAAAAAAAGAAAAAGCGATCCTCCCATCGAGGGGATTCGGCTTGAACAGCCCAAATCACCGGCGTGCCCGAATCGCATCGCCTCCAGGCGTGGCCTGTCGTTTGGATCCTTGGCCAAGAGCCCGAAGACCTCAGAAACCCACCCATGGATGCAACCCGGTTTTGGCGGAAAAAAAGGGAATGATTTGAGAAACCAAGATATACACATGGCTTGGTAACTTGAGTCCAAATCAAAACCTTTATCCAAGGCCAATGAACCTGGCAAATAAACTTTACTGCAGGCGTGTTTATTATTTTGCGCAAAAAATGATTGGCCAACCCAAGAAAAGGCCCATGATACACCAAGCCCCAAGAAAACGCGCCCAAACCCAAGCAAAATCTGAGGTGCCCAGTGGATAATCCCATGGGAAAAAATTGGGCCTCGGCATCCGATGTTTTGGGTTGCTTCCCCAACAAAAGGCAAAGGCGGAATCCACTGGGCAACAAAGAAAAGGCCCACCATGCGGTCAGAAACTACCATATTCAAATATTCACCAAGCCCAGAGAAAACGCCAAATGTCCATGTTGTCAGAAACAACCACATACAATATACACCCAAGATCACCCAAGAGACTGACCCATGGTTGGTTGGTAAACATGGAGTCTTTGGGTATGAGGAGTCTAACCAGAGACAAGCAAGCCAGAAAAGCAACACACCACAAGAAGCAAACTAGCCAAAAAGCCTGCAGAGAGAACAACCAAATCGGACTCAAACCAGAATCAAACAGAGGAATCGAACGGGCCAACAAACAGAGGAAACCAATGAATCGAATTGCTTTACATTGAGCTATCCCGGATAGAGTAAGTGACTTTGCCACTGGTGAAGAACATTCATGTTGCCGAATTGCCTCCAAGCAAAGGGAATCAACCTCTGTGCAAGTTCCCCAAGTTGCCTCCAAACATACAACCAAATTATTTTCATAATATCCAGTGGCCTTTGATTGTGGGTGAGACAGGAACATGTACGTGCGCGTCATCTAACCATTTGGGCTGGGCCAAGCGTGTGTTGTGATACAGTATCCGATGGCAGTGATGCATCACACTCGTGCATGTTGAAGTGCAAGAATGTTCGCTGCCTCATTAAAAAAAAAAAAAAAAAAAAAAAAAAACGTGCCTTGGAAAAGGGCCCCCCAGACATATGGGTGTTCTTTTGGCTCCCGTTTCAAACCCTCATTTGGGCCACCCAACAGGACACACCCATAGATTCAGTCAGTTGACACACTGAACAAAGGAGACATGGAGACCTATGAAAGGATGCGCCAAGAACAGTGCCAAATGCCTCGTTTCATCCAATTCTCTTGTAGCTCTCTGACGAAGATTCTATTCAATACAACAAACACATGCCATGACACGTACATCCTTATACTACAGCACTGAAAATTAAACAAATACCACGAGTTCAATCATCGAAGAATTGTTGCTGCCGCGCTTCGGCGACAAATGGTCTGTGCTCGTCACAAGTTAGACGGGTGTTATATCCCACTTACAGCTGGGTTGGTATCTGGGGCCTCTTAGAATCTGAACAGAACCAAACAGAAAAAGGAAAAAACAAACACACACACACAGACACACAAACAACCAGCCAACAAACCAACAAGCCCACACAAACACCTACACAAGTTAATTCATGTCTTAAAAAAAGGAAAAAGCGAACCAACACAAGCCAACAACGGTGAAGGTTACAACCACGAACTTGACCTTCACGGCGGACTCTCTGTTGTGCCAAAGGCACGATCCAGGAGAGGTCCGAAGACCGGTCCAGCAGAGGATCTGGATCCGCACCCATGATCTGCGCGCAAACACATGGGAACCCGCCATGCGCAAAATCCAGAGGTGTGTCTCAAAATAGCGGACCCCGATGGTTTCCTTTTGTTTCGCCTGAAGAAAACACAAAGGGGCACCCTCCAAAGAAGACACACACATGACCCCTAAATATTCCTAACGGTATCCTTTTGATTCACACAAAGGGCCACCCTCCAAAGAAAACGCACACATAAACCGACTCCGGGTAGGCTCTTCTCAAAGTCAGCGCTAGTCCTAACGGCTATTCCGGAGGAATTCAATGAGTTGTTTTTGTCTCACCAGTTATGGATTGGGAGCTGCTTGCACAATCTGTAGCGCTCCAAGTGGCATTTGCCAGCTTTCAAATCCGGAAAACTCACAACTCACTTTTATGTGCAATTTTGAACATGGTTGAACAACATTATGAAGGCGCAGCGGCTGATCGCATGGTATTACCCTTCCATCGAAGCACAGTCACCTCCAGGAGGCTGCATGCAGGCGCCTCCAGCACATTGAGGTGGCAACGACTGCTAAAAACAAACTCGCTACAAAGCTGGCGGCTCCAGCCCAGGCTGGCAATGAGAGCGAAGAGAGGAGTGTGCCCAGAGTTGCGGCTCACATTTCTACCGCAAGGTACGTCGGCAGCACCACGAGGCAGCAGCCAATGTTCATCAGCACCTCGAGGTGAGCAGACCGCTTCTTCCGCGTCGCGTGCGGGAATGCGAGCATGCCCGTGGTTATTAAAGGCACAGCGCCCAGCCGCCACGCGAATCTAAATATATATATATATATCATATGTATATATATATAAATGTCCGCAACCAAGACCCAAGCTCCCATCCAGTCCAGAGCAAATGGCTTTGTGCATGTATGCTCAAAGCACTGGAGTGGGGCAAGCCACCATCCAGCTGTACAGGATCGCTCAGGTTTGAGCCACAGCTGGCATGGGAGCGTGTGGTCCAAAGACAATGGGGCGGCTGCCTTGATGTGTGGCACGGCCGTGGTGAAGTATACCTTGGACCCCCTGCCGCCTTCCAAAGATCCACTCGTGATTGCCCTATGCGCCATTTGTGGTTGGCTGTGGACCAGGTTTGCATCCATCAAACAAATTTCCAGCAAAAGGCCCCCGTCTTGGCGCCATTCTGAAAAGCTCAGATTGCATGGTGGTTTGCCTGGATGCAAGCTGGGTAGATCGACTTTGGTGCAAATCGCCATCTGCTCCAACAATGTACGTGGGACTATGCCGAAAGCTTGGGGCGGCTATGGAGGCATCAATGTCAGCACAACTTCGGGTAGACGCTTTTGCCCCAGAAAAGACATGGTTGATTTGGCTGTATAGAAAAGATCATGTCTTACTGTGGGTGTGAATTTCAATGGGGAACCCCTTGGTGCACATCACTCATTTAGGTCGGGATTTATATCCACCAACTATTTGGGAGGGGATTCCTCATTGAAATTCACAGCCATGTGGCCATGGGTCAAAACTCCGTACCCCCTAGTGAACATCCCAATCCCCACTAAAATAGGTTCCAAAATGGGTGGTGAATTCACCTACCCCAAAATGGTACTATTGGTCTTGACCCACGGCCACATCCCATCGCCCTTGACTTTACAGGGAGAACTTTGGGATGTGGGTGGTGTCCCTGGTGGCGGAAACTCGGCTGTCCCTTTTCCTTCTTTCCAGGGATCCTTCTTTCCAGAAAACCTCCAGAAACCCAGGGAAAACGGCAGATTATTGAAAAGAACCATGATTGAAACGAATGGAAAAGGAATCAACCCCTGGAGCCCTGTAAATTCATCTCAAACGCCCAAACCGGGCGCTGGCAAGTGGGTCACCGCACGCCGACCCACCGAATTGACGAATGCGTCGCCTTCATGGCCACGGCAGGCAAGGAGTTGCCGCCGAAGGGAACTCTCAGGGCCTCCACATCAAGAAGTGGGGCGAGTCCAGGAACCGTTTGCTAGGTCTTCCAGCAGAGAGGTTAGAATAAGTTGGTACACTTTTTTTTTCGGTAGAACATATTTTAGTAGGGGAACCCTCGCAACCAAAAAAGGGGAGAGAAGGGCACTACTGGGAAACCTAGCCGAGGGTTCCCAAAGCCTCCATGAAAAGAATGGCCTTGGTTGACCCAATTTGGATGGTGGTGGTTATATGAACCCCCCTTGTCTTAACGGTGGTTTGAACCGCAGGGGGAACCTGGGGAGGGAGGCTCTTCGGTTTTGCGGAGGTCAAGCCTCCAACAACAGGGGGTCTTAGGGTTGCTCAAAGCGCGAAACTCAAACAAAGGCGCAACACTCATTTTGAGAAACACTTGGACCTCTTTCAAGTTGGAGGTTGATCTGCATCTCCCCCCGAAGCCATCGACAGGCTGAGCCAGCTGCAGCCAGCTCGTAAGTCACGACCTCAGGCAAAACGGCTGCAACTCTTGGAGTTCCCTGATGAGACGTTCGGAGAAACTTCAGGGAAAGCAAAGCCGTTTGGTCAGGCGGAGGCGGGCTCAAAGGGGCAAGGGGGTCGGTGCCTTGTCAATTGGTCCATCTCGAAATCGTGGATGGAATTTCATCTGGGTTTGCGGGCTTGGCTTTAGCGCATCACCGACTTGAGCACCTACAGATTGTGAATCTCACTTTGCCCGGAGCCAGCCAGCCAGCCAGCCAGCCAGCCAACCAACCAGCCAGCCAGCCAGCCAGCCAACCAGCCAGCCAGCCAGCCAGCCAACCAGCCAGCCAGCCAGCCAGCCAGCCAACTTTCAACATTCCGTGGAAGTGTGTTCCATCGGTGGGGGAGGGCTGAGACCGCCACCCCCAAGCTCCAAAGATCGCTGCGAGTGCCATAGGCCTAGGACTTCTGGGGACTCTGGGCAAAGTGGATTGCTGTCCTCTGATGGTCTTCTTCATTTTTGGGGAGGCCTTGGGGTGGGGGTGCCAAAACAGTGGGCACTCCCTTGCTAGATTTTCAAAAGCCATACGCATATCAGATCATATGTCACCCTCTGGAGGGCGGCAGACCGCTTCTCGCAGATCGCAGACCGCTTCTCTGGTGCCGAATGGATGCTGCACCACATGGCAACTCTGTTGGTAAAGCAACTCATTTGGGGATCAATATTCCCGGCCCCCACATGACCAAGGCTAGCTTTCTCATTTTAGGAAGAAAAAAAAGTCTTTTGAGTGGGTTTCCCAATGAGCCTATGTAAAGGACCGATTGAACACAATGCACAAACCACACATTGCCTGGCCTCGTTGTTCACCATCTCCGGGGAGAGGTAGTGTGGCGTGCTGGCGCGAATCAGGAAATTACTCACAGCCACGACCGTGAGCTTTGCCTCCCACTAGCCTCTTGCGCGCTATGAAATCCGTTCTAAACCTAAGCCGTTTGTACAAATGCTTGCGGAGAGCATGCCAGGCTAGACAGGAACATAAAACGACCTGTGGTCGAGTTGCAGCAATGCACAAAGCACTCCAACATGTTTGCACCTCAACTGTCGCGATAGGCATGGCCGCCAAACTTCCGGGCAAAGAAAAGCTGTTTGGCGGCTGAAGTCATGTTCAATGCAAAGGTAACAGTGGTCCCGTGTTGGCAACATTGATGCACTCCAAGCAACCTCAACGAAAACACATTCCCTCTGCTGTCTGGGTATTCCCAACCCTGTGCCCAGCAAAGCGGCCCGAAAGCCCAAAGTGAACTGCTCATTCTGCATCATGCTCCAAGCAATGAGCTGTGCGCGACCTGCGGTTGACAGTATTACAAGTGTCACACTCCCTGCCATCAAATCCAAGGGAAGCCAAAAGGGAACCCGGAATTCTTGGGGTGCCCCTATTTTCACACATGCCCACATCTCACTCACACAGCATCACACAGATCCCTCCCTTCACATCTGCCTCTCATAGTTGCAACAGCCCAAGCCACCAAAATCCCCGCATCTATTCAAGCATCGAAAGACAAATCTCGCTTTGGAGTAGCAAACAGGTGTTTAAAGCCAAAATATCTCGCCTATTTCCCCAAACTAGACCCACGTCTTTGCGCCTATTCACCCTTCAGGCAGTCTGGGGTTCAGAGCTGGTTTGCAGGCATTGCTGAGTCCAGGGAGTCAGGGAATCACTCCCCTTGGTTTTTTCCTTTCACTTCGCGTCTACCCTCACTAAGTTTTGTTTCTTTTTGGGGATTCCAACTATTGGGAGGTTTTCCTTCTGGTTTCCCTTTAACACAGCCAAACCAACAATCCTGATCGACATCCCACGGTCGAGTCTGACGTCTGGCCCCCCCCGGCGCCGAACCCTGAACCCCGGGCCCTATGGTGGTCTGCGCCCCAGCAGTGGAGCTGTCCAGAACACGGGCGATACCGAAATCCCCCAGCTTCACGATGCCCTTGCGCGGAATTCGATCCAAGTCGAATCTTCGAGTGGATTGCCCAAAACGGCTGGTGTTTTTTGGCCCACAAAAAAAGACAGACCTCACTGCCTGAGTTGGGTGGCCACAAAAATATGAACTTCATCGCTACCACATGCTACCACTAACATGGTCTTCCGGAAAAACAAAATAGTATCAAGTGCAGGCACTCAGGGAGTGAGGGATAGAACAGAATGTCTCCAGAGACACACATGTGTTCAAATGTTTTATGCTTGTGGCTTCCCGGAGAGTTCACGTTTCGGCTCTTTGGGTAAAGGACATGTCAATGTTTAACATCGAGATATTGCAGGAGATGTTGTCTAATTTATGAAACAAAACAACACATTACACAGACTAGAAGCGCGCACGCAAAGTAGAGTCCTTTTGCTGGTTTCAAGGGAAAATAGAGAAACACCCAGGACATGAGTAAATCAGCGAGCGTTTTTGCGAGACTTTCTGCGAGTCGCCCCGAGGTCCTTCCAAATTGACTACGTATAGACTCCTGGCATCTTGACCAAACCCGGCCATGTCTCGTGAAAGCTAAGTCTGCGAGTCACGTTGTCATGCTTCTGGCTGTCAACCCCCAAGTCTTCTGCCCATGTGATCCCAAATATAACTTCCGGATGGGTCGCGCAAACCCTTCAGTGAGGCCACAGCTTCCTACGGACACGCCGCCTTCCATTATCCATCCATGGCTCCAAAGCAAATGATTCACACGTCCTGACTCGCCAGAAATTGTCACGCTATGTGGGCGTTCATGAACGCAACTGTGAACCTCAAAGTTTCAAGCTTGCTAACCGGGCCAGAAAAGAAACAAGACACACTTCTCGGGTCTTTGCTGAAAGATTGACTCAGGCCGTTAAAACAGCGACCTTTACGAAACTCGCTGGTTCTCAGGGAATAAGGGAATGACCGATTTATAACCATCCATGGCTTCCAGGGATTCGAGTCCGGTTCATTCCCCAAGGCCTGAAGGTTCACTGAGCAGTAAATAACATGATTCGCGCAAACGGTTCGTCATCCATTTTTTTCTAAACCGTCATCCATTTTATTTTTCTTGTCTGCCATCCGAACAGTCTTGATTCGATGGCCTGCATGGTCAGGAAAATGTTAAGCGGCTTCAGATCACGGTGAAGCACCTCCGCGAGCGAGTCGTTCGCTTTTGAAAATGAGGAGAAATGGTTGGAGGCATTGTCCTCGTTTGTCCCCAACTTCCAAGTGGACCACAAGGTCAACCTTAGGTTTCACCAATCCATACTGATTATGAGTGTTCCTTTCAAGAAACCTGCGAACTTGTTGAATTCCTTACCCAAATGTTCCGTTCCTGAAAGCGACAGGCTTTCGGGGTCGAAAAGAAATCCTTCACACTCTTCGCGGCCGCGAAAACCAATGGTGCCTTGAAGGTCTAAAAACAGGCGAATCCCTGAAATTGTATCCAATAAATCGGTCTGTCATTCTTGAGGGTACCTTTTTGTGGGCGCTTTACAGGAAAACCAAAGGAACATAAACCATCCCATTTTGTGGGGTCCCCCGAAACAAAAAAAACGCACCCTTATGGGCCATGCCGTTGCTAGTGCAAGACAAAAAGAGGGTGGCCTGCGGGGTGCAGCCAGCCTGTTGCTTACGGAAGACATATATATATATATATATGGGTTTGTATTTTTTTAGGGTGGCCGGGCAGGAAGGTTTGAGTACGGGGTATGATTCGCAGGTATGATTCGCGGGTATGATTCGGGGTATGATTCGGGGGTATGATTCGCGGAAGCAGCAGCAGCAGCACTAGTAGTAGTAGCAGTAGTCGCCGAAGTAGTAGTACTAGTAGCAATATTGTAGTAGTAACAATAGTAGTAGTAGTAGTAGTAGTAGTAGTAGTAGTAGTAGTAGTAGTAGTAGTAGTAGTAGTAGTAGTAGTAGTAGTGTAGTAGTAGTAGTAGTAGTAGTAGTAGTAGTAGTAGTAGTAATTAGTAGTAGTAGTAGTAGTAGTTGTTGTTGTTGTAGTAGTAGTAGCAGTAGAAGGAGTAGTAGTAAATAGTAGTAGCAATAGTCCTAGTAGTAGTAGTAGTAGTAGTAGTAGTAGTAGTAGTAGTAGTAGTACTAGTAGTCGTAGTAGTAGTAGTAGTAGTAGTAGTAAGAGTAGAAGCAGCGACTGTAGTGGCGCGGAAGCTTTGAAAAGACTTGGCGCTGGCCTTGGGAAGGCAAGTTCATTGCGCGGGTATGATTCGGGTATGATTCGCGGGTATGATTCGGCTAGGTGCAAAACGGGACTGATTGCAAACTCGTAGTAGGTGTGGTAGTAGTAGTAGTAGTAGTAGTAGTAGTAGCAGTAGTAGTGGTAGTACAGAAGTAGTGGTAGCAGCTGTGGCATAAGCAGCAGCGGCTGTAGTGGTGTGGCACTAGCCTTGGCAGGGGAAGCTCATTGTCCGGGTATGATTCGGGTATGATTCGCGGGTATGATTCGGCTAGGTGTAAAACGGCACTGATTACAGACCAGAAGCAGGAATAGTAGTAGTAGAAGTAGTAGTAGTAGTAGTAGCAGCAGCAGCAGTAGTAGTAGTAGTAGTAGTAGTAGTCAAGGTTGTAGTCGTAGTAGTAGTAGTAGTAGTAGTAGTAGTAGTAATAAAGGTAGTAGTCGTAGTAGTAGTAGTAGTAGTCAAGGTTGTAGTCGTAGTAGTTAGTAGTACGGGTAGCAGTAGAGTAGTAGTAGCAGCGGTGGTAGCGGTGGTAGTGGTAGTAATACTCGTAGTCGCGGTAGTAGCAGTAGTAGTAGAGGTAGTGGTGGTAGTAGCAGTAGTAGTAGTCATTGGAGTAGTAGTAGTAGTAGTAGTAGTAGTAGTAGTAGTAGTGGCAGTGGTAGTGGTAGTATTGGGTAGCGCTGGTGGTGGTTGTTGTGGAGACAGTGAACAACACAAAACGGTAGAAGAACATTAGCATCTTGCAGCATACGTTTTAAGGGGTATGATTCGGGGGTATGATTCGGGGGTATGATTCGGGGGTATGATTCGGGGAGGTCCCACCTTCTGCCTTTTGAAGCAACTCAACACACCAAAAAAAGACAAACCCATATATATTTATATACACTGCGAGTAATATATAATATAGAATGGGAGCTTGGGATTTAATAACCCCCTCGTTGATTGAACAACAGGCGCAACCCATGGTATAAAGGTTCCCTTACTTTTGGGGGGTGAAATAACCCCCCATCAATACGACAGATTATTAAACCGGGATCAACAATATGTTCCAATCGACCCTCGAACAGGATGTCTTCCCTGAGACCAACCACTTTGTGGGGTCCAACCCGTGTTCAACAAATGCCCCTACTCCAAATACCGACTGGTTGAAGAGTATGATGTGACCTCTGGCAAAAAGGAGGTGTTTACCATGGAGCTCATTCCATACGCCAAACAAAGCAAGTATTTGGAGTGGGGATATGTTCGTCTTGAAAAAACCCACCCATTCCCTTTTGGACTCTGTGGCTTTCTTTGATCCATCACATGTCCCACATAGCTGGAAGTCCCCCTGAAGCCAATCCACATGCGCCACTTTGCAGGGTGTGTTTGAGCTTGCAACCTGAAACACCCAGGTATCGTCTTGGCAAAGGGCTTCGCAAATACCTCCCATATGTATTTAGAGTACAGGAGGATTTTCTTGAATGTGTTGGGAACTTGCCTTCCTTCTGACTGTGCTAGGCCTTTCGACGGAAAGTGACTCAAAGGCCCGCGGGATTAGCAGATTCAACATATTATATAGCTACTTTGCTTTCCCGAAACATGCGAAAGCGGGAAACATATTGCCCCACCCCCCAAGGAGCTGGTTCTAAATAGAAAGTCTGGAAAAGAATAAGCAACTAGAAGATGGGTGGCCCGAAAGCATTAGCAGCGGCGGCAAGTTCTCCTAGCAATCCTAGCAAGTTCTCCACGCATGCAGTTGCGCATCTGAGCAAGTTGTTGGCGCGAGTTCCTGTGAGCAAGTTCTCCGAGCAAGCTCTCTGTCCAAGTTGCTCTGAGCAAGTTGTCCTCTCAGCAAGTTGCTCTGAACAAGTTTCCTCTATTCGCGAAACACTTTCGTACTTAAAAGTTGCGATTTTCCAGCCGGAGCTGCGAAAGTTTACTTTGCGTGCTACTTTGGTACTCAAAAGTTGCGATATTCCAGCCGGAGCTGCGAAAGTTTACTTCGCGTACTACTTTCGTACTTAGAAGTTGCGAATTTCCAGCCGGAGCTGCGAAAGTTTACGTCGCGTAATGCTTTCGAACTTAAAAGTTGTGATTTTCCAGCCGGAGCTGCGAAAGCTTACTTCGCGTGCTACTTTGGTACTGCATGAAAAAAGTTGCGATGTTCCAGCCGGAGCTGCGGAAGTGTACTTCGCGTACAACTTTCGTACTCAAAAGTTGCGATTTTCCAACCGGAGCTGCGAAAGTGTACTTCGCGCTGAATAGTTGCGCCGGAGCTGCGAAAGTTTACTTCGCGTACTACTTTCGCACTTAAGGTCACGATTTTTCAGCCGGATGCGATTTTCCGGCCGGAGCTGCGGAAGCGTACTTCGCGTACAACTTTCATACTTAAAAGTTGTGATTTTCCAGCAGGAGCTGCGAAAGTGCACTTCGCGCTCAAAAGTTGCGCCGGAGCTGCGGAAGTTCACTTCACGTACTACTTTTCGTACTTAAAAGCGACGATTTTCCAGCCGAAGATGCGAAAGTGTACTTCGCCTACTACTTTATTCATACTTTAAAGTTGCGATTTTCCAGTTGGAGCGCGGACCGGGGGGAATCGAACCCGCGAGCGCGGGATTGCGAAAGCAGGCGCGCAAGCTACGAGACAACCTCCAAAAGCCATTTCGCGAGCAAGGAAACCGCACGGCGCCACAGCGAGCGCGCTTTGACACGCACGATCTCCGCAGAGGGTTCGCCGAGACTAACACGAATACGCACGGCACCACAGCGAGAGCGCGTCGACACGCACGATCTCCGCAGAGGGTCGCGCGCGCACCGCCAAAATCATGAAAAGTCCTCAGTTCTTTAACCTCGACCACGCAAATCTCCGCACAGGAAATTGTAAAAAAAAACCCAAGTTTCTTAACCTCGACCATGCGAATCTCCGCGGAGGGTCGCGCACGCAGATCAGAAATCGTGAAAAGTCCTCAGTTTTTTCACCTCGATCACGCGGATCCCCGCAGAGGGTCGCAATCTCGAGGGATGATCAAACTCCCGCCCCGGCGCCTCAGAAACCTAAACTAACCTCAATCTTCCGATGAGTGTTTTTTTGCTTGTGCATAAAACAGCGCGTTTATCTGAAAAGCGCTCGGTTCAAGAAAAAGCGCTCGGATGCGGATATCGGAAAAGAAGAAACTGTTCAGCATGTGGGCTCAGTCTTTCTGCTACTCATGTGCAAGATTTGCAGCGGGCGCCGAACGTGGCAAAACTAGCACTTTTTGAAGTGCGCCCGTGTGGCGGGAAATTGCGCTTTTGTAGCGGGAATGTGCGCTCGTTGTGCGGCCTGGCCCGTTTCGTCCAGGAAAGCTGCTGCTCGGTTCAAACATTGACCGCATTGCGCAACGTGTTCTCCAACGGAGCCTCAACTCCTTTGTGAAGCAGCCTTCCAGTTGGCTGAGTTAACGCTCGAAGACTAAATAGCGCTCGTTTGCCCAAAAAACGCTCGCAAGCACAAAAAGCGTATCAAATAGCAGCTTGAGCAGAAAATAACGCTCGTTGGAAGATACACAGGAACTTACGTAGCTGCTTACGCCGAAGCTCTACGCAAGCTCTACCTAACCTTGGCTCTGTGCCACTTGGCTCTGTGGCACTTGGCTCTGTGCCACTTGGCTCTGTGCCACTTGGCTCCGTGCAACTTGGCTCTGTGCAACTTGGCTCTGTGCAACTTGGCTCTGTGTAACTTGGCTCTGTGCAACTTGGCTCTATGTAACTTGTCCAAGGGCTCCGCACAGAAGAACCCTTCGCGATGCATTTGGGAATTACCATTTTTTTTTCGGCTTTCTTTTAGCAAACTAAAGTAACGCCTTCATCTTTTGGACACAATTCGGTTGACCCCCAGCTCACCAGAGCTTGTGGAGCTTGATGTCGTGGATAGGTTGAGCCAATCGATTGTTGTGTGTGGTGTCAAAACCAGGCGCCCGTTGTGTGTGTGTGACAACACTTAGGCGCCCCCCCTTGAGAGAACAGTCTTAACACAACAGCAAAATCCATGCTGATGTTGACAACTGTGGGTCGTTCAGCAGAGGGATTGTGCTGCACTGTATCGAAACAAAACACCGACCAACGCCAGCATGCCTTTCGCGAGTGAATGTAGATCAATGCCAGGACCAGTTGGACAAAGATCCGCATGATCTCCCGCTCCTGCCGATTCGGCAAGATGAGAGTTGCTGGATTGAAAAAAACAACTACAGAGCTTGGTCCGGGCACCGGCTGGTTCATGATTGAAAGGCGGGAGGAGATGCGGAGGTTTCAATAAAATGATCGAACATCTCAAGCGCCAAGTCCGATTCCATCGTAGAGCTACATCTTTTTTGCGAACCACAGGTGCCAAACATAGTGCCATGGGTGGGTCTGTGTATGTGTGTGTGTGTGTTAAGGGCACCCGTTTCAGCTTGGTTGACAGGGACACCAAAAAAAAAAAAAAAAAAAAAAACACCATTTGAAGAGAGTCCATCTGGACACGGGCCGGCGCCTCAAATCGCGAATGATTGTCTTTCTGCTCCTGGCGAGCAGGTCATGGTAAGTCACGATCATGATTGATCACGTCCCACTTTCACAGCGGAATCTTGTGAGTGACTATGGTGACTCCCATTTCATGGGAATGTATGGTGTGTGTGTATACCCAATCCTTGGTCTTCCAAGGGCCCGAAAAAAACAGGGTCCTTCTTGATGATTTGGCTGTTTGAAAAAGCAAAATCGGCCAAATGCCTGCTTTTCCAGGGTCCTGGCAGACCAAGGCAATGCTGCAACCGTTCTGAGGTAAATGGCAATAAGCAAATCTGATAGCGACCGCGATACCCATGTGGAACTCCGAGTCAAGACTGGCTGCGAACAAATTTGCTTCCCACGAAGAAACTGCGCCGGCACGCAGCGCAAGAGTTGGAGTCGTCCCCACCTTGATCTGAGCGGCAAGATCTCCACCATCAGCATACTCCATGACAATGTACCTGCGAGGCTTACCCCAAAGCCAAGCTCAGAAGCTACATTCCCTGAAAAGAAACATGTGCCAAGTGCCAAGGCTCTCAATCTGTCTGGCAAGTCACACTTTCCGTAAAAGACTAAAGGGGGTCGTCCCCATACAAGGAGTGCTGTGTGTTGACAGTGGCACAACCCCCATGCACGCCCGGCTAAATCAATTGCCGGGATCACATCCTGTTGCCTTCCGAAAACGAGTCGATGTAGGCGATGATGTTCCTGAGTCAGACGCTTACCCTCCCCAACCTCCTCCCCGGCTTTGCCCAAAGAAAGGTTTGAGGCGCCTTCACAGGTCCCGTCCGTTTGCGACAGCGGATTTCCAGAGAAACAAGGGCACCCCGGGTTTTGGTACTTGGTCAGGGGAGCACACGCAAAACCCGAAACAAGGGTAGCACTTTCTGAGTGACCACGGAGAAACGTTTCAGGGTTGCGGACAAGTCAAGGCTTCAACCAAGGTGTTACCAGCGCTGAATTCATCCGATCCAGTGACAATCGGCTTGCACGGGTGTTGTAGGCACTCAGGGATAGCTTCTGGGTTTCATGGTTTTCCACGAGCAAATGGGGGTTGATCAATATTCCAGCCCCCAAATGACCATGGGCCACGTTTTTACTTTCAGTGATCCACATTCCATTTTTTCTCGTCATGGGCAAATGTTCCCTTTGAGTGAGACATATCAGATTTTCCGAGGCTTTCCCCAATGCCCATCCCACGTTCGGACCTCGCCCATGGCGACCAGACGACTGCCAGACGTTTTCAGATCCGGGGCGCGGGTGCTTCAGCATGCGCAGCACTTCGGACTCCGCCACCGCGCCCTGGAGGCAAAGCTTGGCTTTCCCCGTGGCTTCTTAGACTTAACCAAGCAATCCAAGAAGATGAACTAAGGTCAAGAGGGGCTTAAACAGATAGAACAAGGTTCGTATGGCACTTTAAACACCAAATCGAGTCATCATAGGAGAATCTTAATAATCTTTGGACTTTTCTACTCACTGGTTGCAGCACGGACCTATGGAACACGTGATCCTACGCAAAACATCTCCAGACACTTGGCTCTCAAGACACAGCCCCGCCTCCCGCTGCTTGTCTGTGAGATGGGAGCTGGCCGGGTCGACGAGCGAAATGGATGGGGAGTTCGGGTCTCTCGCGAATCGGCATTTGAGGTTAGTTTTTGGACCTTTTGAATTTCCCAAGAGATAGCGGCGTCAAGAAGCTTTTGCAACTGGGGTTTCCCCCGTTGACGCGTGCCGATCCGATAAGCCGTCCCTACACTGGGAAAGCAATAGAGAGGGGGTTTCGTAACCGGTAAGGACCTTTAAACAGGCCAGGAACTTACTTTGGGTTGTGGGGTAGAAATGGAGAACTTGGAGGACAACTCAAGGTGACACCGTTGAAGGGACAAACACAACCAACCCTCCATTTGCTTAAGCCCCCGCAAAAACCAAAAACAACAACATATTGGTGGTAATAGATTCCCTTCAAAACCAACAGAGGGAACAAAAACAACCTGTGCTTCAGCAAATGCAAAAACAGAACAAAAACACCTCCGCAGCAAAAACACCGCGCTCTGAGTGACCGGCATACGAATCTCCTTGGCCACCTGGAAGACATTGCGCAGCTCCTGCGAATCTGATGACGAACGAATGAGCGAATGCATTGGCCGAACACATGAACAAATAGATAGTGACTGAATTCATGCATAGATTCTATGATTCAATGATAAAGCAAACACGTTATAAACTACGTAGCGAAATGAACAACAACATAAGAAGCAAACACAATACAAAAACAACAAAATAATACACACAAGCAACATGTAAGAGCATACTGAAACAACAACTATACCTGTATGTATAGCACCCCTCCTATGTAGGTCGCCTTTCGGGAATTGACGCATTCTGATCTATTCAGCGCCCACAGCACAACCCAACAACACGCTAGATGCAGTGCGCTTCCACCAAGGGCAACAACAGCAGCAAAAGCACATGCACCACTGAGCGTCTGGACCGTCTGTAGCCTCTCTCTCGACACCTGCCTTGGGCCGGACCAAGTAAGCGGAGCCTGGCGATGTGGGAGGCTCGCAAATGCCGGGCATGGGAAACCAAGACGACCCCGAGGGGGGAACCAATTTTGAGAAACACCAGTATGGCACGTTGCTAGACGGCTCTTGATCCGGACATACGCATGAAAATTGGGGTGCTCACGTTGCTAGGGGTACGCATGGTAAGTGAGCATCCGCAACGCAGCCAGACAAAACACGTTCCCAGGCAAAGGGCTGCCTCGCGCATCTCTCAACTATAACTTCTCTCGGCATGGTCTAGTCACCAGCGAGCTACTCATGAAGGAAGTCACAATCGCACCACTTGCAGCGGGCAAGCTTAGCAGCAAGCTTGAGATGCTGTCGCACTTAATTACCCCACAGTGGACGGAACATACTTCAAAAGCGGTATCCACATGAAGGAATCCCTGCTGCATAACCAACCAAATCTCCAGACTTTGGGGGGCCACATAAAGCCTGGCTCACATGACTGTGAATTCAAAAGGCAGGTTGATTTCCAAATCATACCAATTCCAGGAATCCATACTTCCACTTTTAGAGTGAAGTTCCAAGTTGGAAGAAAGTGGATGGCGCACCGCCATAAAATCGCTTGTTGCAACCGGCCACCGCTCGCTATCGACTTCTGAGCGCGCGACCAAAGGCACCCTCTCCCAGGAGCTTGATCTTGTCATAGCTGTGATGGAAGAGCTTTGGCATGCTCCTCAAGCGCCAGGCGTCGCTTTGCGCACCTACCCGTATCATGAAACCCACCAACTGGCCTCTCTCAGAGGAAAATTGGCTTCCAGAAACCCTACTGTCGGGATTCGTGTTGCTGGGCCGGAGGGGAGCAAGTGAGCGGTGCCGAAAATAGGGTACATAAAGGCCTCTAGGAACAAAACGCTTTGGGGGAACTTGTGCGGCCACACGTTTCACTTTCGCGGGCATGTGTTTTGTAATGATCACTGTCGCGGAGCTTTCGCAGGCAACACAACATGCACTTTCACAACGCCACCGCCGCAAGCTTTCGCGGGCTTTCGCGCCCTGCGTTTTAGCTTTTGCGAAGCTTCGTTAGGAGAGGCCCTCTGTCGGCTCCTTTCATAAGGGTTGTTAGGCAAAAAGTTCAAAGGGATCTGCGGACCTTGGAATGTGATTGGTACAAAGGGGGGGCAAAGAGCTTTGCTAAGCTCAAGGACGAGTCGTCTCCTCCGGTCGCATCCTTGATCGTAAACAAAGAGATTGTAATACCCCGTTTCAAAGTAAAGAAAGAAGGCAACCAACGGATACCATCCATTGCCACGAAAGGGTTCGTGATGTTTTTTTTTCCCCGATAACAACGCGCCGCATGTTGTTCTTGCTGTTGACAGCAAGGTCACAATGAAACCACCGGTGAAACCCTCGCATTGGCCACTTGTGACGAAACAAAGCCACCTTCTCAACCCTGAGCATGCTTGCACTCACGAGCAAGAGCGGGGGAAGTTCATGCTCCGGGAAGCTGGCGATGACGATATTGATAGTTGGCACACAGCGCAACAGCTCATTCAGAGATGCCCGGAATTCCCAGAACTGGTGCTTGTGAGATCCCCTTGCTAACTGCAACCGGAGTGGAGCTGGCCCACCGAAGCAACGCTTCAAACATCGGGGCCGTCTTTGACAATATAAAATGTTGTAACCCTATCCCACGCCAGCCCCTCATGTTTGCCATGGCGTAGCTCGGAGTGTCGGTGGGATACCTTGTTCCATATATGAACATGCTTTCGGTTTTTGCTAGATCTTTCATTGTTGCCGAAGTGGCTGGTGTGCCAGTCAAATCCACAACCGGTGTGCCGGAAGGCTGTTCAATGGCAGTCATTGCAATCACGTGCTTTGCGTTCATCGCGCACGAAACTTTGATGAGACCGTGCTCATCAATTGAGCCTGCCTTGTTCGTTGATAACTGGGCTTTTGCTACAACCTCTTGGCGTGTTTTTCATCTTGCGTTTGCCGCAATGACAGACCTTGCTGATGCCATGCAAGTAACCTTCGCTCCAGACAAATGCTGGACATGGGGAACCAAGCAGGAAGGTAGAGCCAAACTTAAGTCCGTGAAACTGTACGACAAAAAAGTGCGTGTTGCCTTGCACAGAAAGGATTTGGGGGTTGATGCAAACTACGGTAAAAGGCAAAAAACCAAAGTGTGGAAGGCGCGCTGTGCCAAAACCACGCAAACCCTGTTGCGTGTCAAAGGCTGAAGGTTTCAGCCAAATGAAGGCCAAGCTTGTCAAGGCTGGTTGCTTTTCCAAGCTGACTTATGGGTCAGAACACATAATTCCACCAATTGAAAACTTGAAGACGGTGCGCACTGCCGCAGCGCGTGCGCTGGGAAACCACACTTCAGGAGAAAGCCCCCTAATCCGTCTTTGTCTTTTGGGGAGTTTTGACGACCCTGAACATGTTGATGTGCTACGGCAGAGTCAGAGTTTGGAAGCGGTTTATGCGCCTGTATCCTTCGATGGAGGGAGTAATCATACCTGAGTTGCACAAGCCGCCGTGTGGCCTTGGACCAATTAGTGCTTTAGTGGGAGTGCTAAGGCGACTTGACTGTTTCTTTTCGCCTGAGGGTGACATGTGTTGCCCTGTGTTGCCAACTTTCAAACACATTCACCAAGTGGATCGCCAAACGCTTGACTCTTGCTCATCTGGCGGTGAATTTGCCAGACGGATTTTTGAGTGGGCCTGCAAGCTCGAGTCGTGTCACAATCATGAACATTGCAGCGTCTCCATAGCGAAAGCATACACCGACTTCATTCTTTTCACTGGGACCAGAAGCCCAGTTCGCCTTAGCAAAAGTCAGCCGTGGACCCTTCGTGACACCTCGTACACCGCAGATGCCCAGCTCGTACCGCTTGGAAAAGAAGTGAACACCTTTGTGGCTGCCATCCGATGGGCCCACAAGAAACTTAACATGTGCCCTTTGCCGGACTTACCAAAGCCCCAGGCTTCCTGTCTGACTTTGCTTGGGTGCTCCAAGTATGCACCAGCCATACCATGGAGGCCTCAACTTACATGCGGCCTACAAGCGGCCACCCTCTTACAAAAGTATTTCAGCCTCTCAAAGAGCACAGCTGGCCACTGTTCAGAGCATGTTCTCACATGCACGAAGCGCCAAAAGCCAAGAATGGCGCTGCTCAAGTGAGAAGAGATGAGAACTGGCCACATCCTTAGGTAACTTGAGACGACATTGGTTCGGATGCGACAAGCGAATGAACAGAATGACTGAAATCATTCCTTCTACCGTCTATGAGCTATGAGACTCCTCGCAGCGAAATGCAAAAAACAACGACCTGTGGGAACCTGTCAGCAAGAACGCGAGCGATAAATTTTGTGAGCGCCACTTAGGGGTGCCTGAAACAGACCTTACTCAGGCAAGACCAAGGCCTCACTAAGGGGACCTGTGGGGGGATCCTTGGGGAAGGGGCTCGGGCAACTCTTATTGGAAGTGGTGTGGCGGCTCTGTTCAAGAAACATGGCTCCTGCATCCGGCTTGGAGCTTCAAATGCCATCATGCATAGCGCGGGCAAGGCGTGCTGTCCGTTTCTCGACATGTGGCAAGTTTGTGCATTGTATCAGAACAGCCGGCATGCCGAGGGTCCTAGAAGTCTCGCCCTCCTGCCATTGATTGACTCCCCTGTGGACAAACAAGATCCTGTCGCATAGCCTATCTGTGCGACTAGGGATGTTGCTTGGGAGATCGCCTTGAAAGGAAACCAACATGCACCCCGAAAGGTCGTTTTGGCTATGGGGTGGGGCACCATTAAAGCTTTGGACACATCGTCCCATGGTTTCCGTGAAACTTGCGGGTCGGCCCGAAGAACGGCGGCCAGTGGAATCTCCTCTGGATTAAAAGCTGCGCGGCCGGCTCCATGTGAACGCATGGCGAATCTTTTGGGGGTACGGCTGATTCCTAAGCATTGGAAGCCAATCACAAAACCATCACTTTGAGGGATCTTTCTATCACGGAACAACAACAAGCCACAGAAACACCTGCTGATTGAAAAGAACAATGGGAATATGGGTGTCTCAACACCCCTGAGATGTGTTTGTTGGTCATTCTTCAAACAAAAAACCTTATAGGTCTGAAATTCAATTGGGTTGACACTTGTTGCATGGTCGGATTGAGGTCCACCACGTTCGAGCTGGCAAATGAAAAGAAACAAGCTGAAACCGGTGGAAGGTAAATGGTCAGAACAAAGGTAAAATCGGCGGGATGCATCCATGTCCAACAAGTCCGAAAAGGGACACCTATGATACTGCGGACAAAGTCCTGCACCAAATGCTGGGTGGCTTACTTATCCCAGCGTTCATAGGGTTTCATCCGTCTCAACTGTCCAAGGGTTTCATCCGTTCAAAGTGGTTATGAGGTAAGGCGCCACGAACGACCAAGGACTAGAGTCATTCTGGGTCCGTTCTCAAGCTCCCCTTAACCTCATGGCGCGCTCAAGCGACTGTTGTGTAAGCAACCTCCTATAACCTCCTTTAATTTTCCTGTTACCCAGAGGCTCCTGGGGCTTTCAATGGAAGACCCGACCCCTCCATTAAAGATCCTGGAGGTGTTGCGCGGTCTCAAAACCTGGCTGTTTGAGGGCTTAAATACATCGGGAGCCTCTGGGTAAAGAGACTGGAGTGGGTCTATCCAATAAAGCCAAAGCGTGGGGAGCCATGGAAGCGGCATGTTTTTTGCTGGTTGCAATGGCTGCCCTTGCCATGGCTCCAAATCGGATGGGTCCGTGAAAATAAGGGGATCTACAACATCGTGGTTGTCATATCTACCCAAAACCATGTGCGCAAATCCAAAGGCAGGCAGCACAGATTCGCGGTTGGAAGTGTCCCTGCGCTTCGGGCTTCGGTTGCCCATCTTGCAAGCAACCCTCGGTTCAGGTGCGCTTGCGCACAAGCGCGGAGCGCACCGAGCCCTCAACCACCGTGGTGGTGAGCTGCATGACCCGTTCCAGCAGAGACAGCACTCGTCGAGACGAAAGCTCCTAAGCCGCCACGGATGAGAAACATCAGAGAAGCATATCACTTCCTGAGTTGATGGCCAAAAACAAAGAGTCCAAATTAACTCTTGTTTTTTTTTTACTATCTTGATCTTCCCAAAAAGTCCAGAAGTCCAGCAACTCAGGAAGTGAGGCATGCAACGCGCATACAATTCCATATCGTCGTTGTCCATGTCGTGGAATACCAAAAACACAAGTAAGTGCCAAGGAAGCAAAAAGCGCACGCCCCTGGTAAGTGTCAGGGTCAACAAGGAAACAAGAAGGGAGACACGACAAGTGAGGAGACAAGTGGGAAGACAAGCGTCCAAGCCACCAAGCCACACCAAGGCAAGTGGGGAGGCAGCAGCGGTATATACCAGGGCAAACCATCTCGCAATTCCTTCCATGAATAGAGCATCCCAACGGCTAGACTGTCCTTGCATCATAGATAAACTAGGAAGTATCAAACTCAAGCGACTGTCCAACAAGAACCTCTCTCGAACCACTTCCTTGCATGGCATCCCCTATCGGGGGGAGAGAGACAAAGAGAGAGAGAGAGAGAGGCGAAGAGAACGAGAGAGGGAGAGAGACAGAGAGAAAGACAGAGAAAAACAGAAAGAAAGAGCGAGAGAGAGAGAGAGAGAGAGAGAGAGAGACAGTGCACTCATTGTAACATTGAAACCAAGGCAACACGGCCCCTATAGAAATAGGCCTCCATTTGGTTGCTGAGAAGGTGCTTGCTCAAAACAAGGAGGTGATGCTGCTGCAAAAGGATGTCAGAAAGTTTGGGGCTCCCTCCCACACACCCCAACCATCCAAACTACGCAAACGAAACCGCAAAGCCCTGTGTCCTTTGCTGCTGGTGCCAGCACGGTGTCCCCTCAGTTCCACAAAAAAAAACACGCCGCCCTTTGTGTTGCTCCGGTGTTTCTCTGAATTGTTTCTCTGATTGTTTTTTTCAAAGCCAACTCAAAGGAACACGACTCCATGTCGATTCTCCCGTGAGACCAACAGCACTATTTCACTAGTCACTATCTCCCTTTAAAACAAAGAGCACCCATCCTTCACCTTGATTAACAAACAACACCACCGAAGCACCCCTTGGGATGCCTTGCCTTCATTGTTCCAACTCCAGAGCAGCTCGTTGGCATGCTGCTTTCGTGCACGAATGGTTTTTCTGCGGCTCAACTGACATTTGGTGAGTGCGCCCCAGGTCATGCATTTACAAGCGCACCTGGTGGTGGACACCCATTTAGAAAGTGACAGTTGAGGCTATTCCAGGCCCAATAGCAGAGAACACCCTGTCTTAGGTCAACACGTTCCTTCTCAGCGCGTCTGAACTGGTAAAAAGTGAGAAGCAAACTCTTGGTTGCTGTTGACCCATCTGCAAAAGCTTGACTGTTTGTGGGTCCAATGGCAAATCCACTGTTTCAAACAAAAAGTGAAAGTCCAAAGATCCCAGCACATAGCCACAAAGAACCTCTTAACAGATTCAACCCAAGAAGTCGACCTCCACGCACCGCACTGCAAAATAAGTCATGTGACGAAGACGAGCACAATAAATTGGCCAGCGACCAATGCAACTCGGCAAGACAGTACCTTCTTGCGGCTTGTGGCAAATTTACCTGCTAGATTGTGTGAACCGATTCTTTCGAAGCGGGCGGTGAGAATGGCAACCGATTCAGGATACATGTGGGCCGTTCCAATGACTATTTCAGGTAAGCTTCCCTGGTACAGTGGGACACATCAACACATCCTCCGACCACCCCCAAGCAGGAAACCAATCAATCAACCAACCAACCAACCAACCAACCAGCCAGCCAGCCAGCCAGCCAACCAGCCAGCCAACCAACCAACCAACCAACCAACCCACCCCCGGCCACCCAACCAACCAACCAACCAACCAGCCAACCAACCAGCCAGCCAGCCAACCCACTGAACCAACCAAGCATCTGTGCAACATGTGTAGCAGGAAACGATCGGGAACGATCGACACCTCAGGCTTAGATGCAACTAGCAACCCGTCTGACTAGTTGGCTCTAACGCTTCTGCACAAGCTGGGAGTGTATTTTTCCGTGCACAAAAAAATGCGGCAGGGTGCCTGGTTGGATTGAAAGGCAGTATCGAGAAAGCCGCCAAAACGAAGAGAGCTGTAGTCTATGTTACATCAACGACTAGCCAACGACACCAGGTGCCCGTGCGCATAAGTCTAGGGCAGCGCAGCAGTGCCGCAGCCTGAACTCATGAATTGACCTCCGAGTCCTTGTCATTGGGAGGGGGTCTTGAACCAGTAGAAACAAAATGGCTGTGGGTCAAAAATGGATACCCAAAATGGCTTGTTCTGGTAAATGGAAACAAAGACTAAAATATTGTATTCCTAGTTCTTTAATTCTGAGCCAAATACATTGCCTTGAGAGCCACGAAGCTTGATGGCACGTGCTGTGGGACTCGGTGGTACATTGGAATTGCGCCACGTGTCAAGTTCCTCCGGGGGCCACCTCAAGGGGAGCTCTCCGATCGGATCATGTTGCAGAGCGCGGTTTGGTCTTTGGGTGCGTTGTTTGGAGGGCACAAAAATTTTGAGGCTCCATGAAACCTAGCTCAGGGAAATACCAAAAATACAGGAGGTTTACCATCACCAACAATGTGCTTGGGTCTTCCTGTAGAAATTCCTGCTAGTTTCTGAACCTTACAATGACAAACCAAAGGGGAGACAAACGGATATGCGGTAGGCAACTTCCTCAGTAAAAAAACTGTTCTTCAACCCCAGTCTTATTTTCTTTTCTGACCCAGAAACCAAAAGGTGACAAGGCCAAAAAAGATTGGACTGGGAAAAAATGGGTCCCCGCAATCTGGTCAGCCTCGGAGTCTCGCTCTGAAAACCTTCCGTGCCCAAGATCCTGCGAAGTGTTCGTCTGACACGACAGCATGCGCATGCTGCCTTTTCCTCTTTCGTCGCAACCACGGTTCGGGACGAGCCTGGCATTTTCTACCGATTGCAAAACCACCTGGCTGTGGCCGCTGATGTACTGAAACCAACGGCCGCCTTAAGCTATGCAGCCAACTGCTTGGCAGCCTCGCAAAACTGGCCCAATGCCTCTAATTTTGTTTGCGAGGCCACCACGAAAGATGGCCTCTGCTATGGACTGTTGCAAGTGAAGGCCACAACTCATAACCAAGGACTCAGCTAAACAAAAACAACAAGTCACTTGAGCCGGTTTTTTCTCCGAAATCTAAATCAACCAACTGCTTTCAGTCCATAGCCAGGCAGCACAAAAGGGGGACCTAAGCACCACAGTGAACCCCAAGGCATGGAGTTTTGGCGCCAAAAGCTGGGGCTGGGTGGGGGAAGTCTGGGGCCGTGATGTTGAGGAGAGATCTCTCCGCGCCTTGGAACGGCATGAAACGCGGCCTTCAGGTCAGATCCACAATTGAAACCTCAGACGCAAGGCTCCTCTCCGCAGTTCTGGCGATGTCTGCGACCCGAAAGAACTACCCTCAACAATGGGAACTCACCCCATATGTTTGGGGCAAGAACCCATGTTATATGGGTATTATTGAGGGCATAGGTCTGGCAAGCGTGGAAAACCTGGTCTGTGCCATGGGCATCTGCCTTACAGAAATTGGCCCCGCTTTCATGACCATGGCGCTTGGCCGCTGTGCACTCGGGCCCCTGCCATAGCAATGACCTGGCCCGAACCGCGCTCGAACCCCCCCGCCCCGGCCAACCTCGAAATGGGCGTGTGTTTATCTTGAGAGTCTTGAAGGGAAAGCAACCGAAAAATCCCATGCTTTTGCGGCCCCACTATAAATTTTGACACCCTTTGATGAGTGGAAGATGGGCATCTGAATCGGAAAAAAAACAGCCTAGCACTGAATCAGGGAGACGAAAAAAACAAGCTCCAGGTGCGACATGGTCAAGACTCCCAAAATCTGGCGGGCCCATCCCCACCACAATTTCTGACCATGGCACAACTAGTCCAGCCTGCTCCTTGAAATCGATCAGTGAAACGTGATGAAGAGCTCATTCCCACCTTAGCGCCAGACTCGGCTTTCCTTGCTGGAACCCCTGATGTGCCATTTGCTTGTATACCTGCTTAGCCACAAAATCCTAGGCAGAACAGGTGCAAACGAGCGAAACCGGCTGTTCGCCCGCATTTCTCGTATCCTGAAGGTTCAATCCTTGAGGCATCGCTTCATCCAGGCCCCGCACTCGATGGTGGCGGGAGGCTTGGAGGAGACATCGTAGCACACTCGGTTGATGCCCTTCACCTGCGAGATGCTCATGGCTCGGGCGTTCACCCAAGCGAACACCCCGAAAGCCAAAAACTCACGTCAGGGGAAAAAGGTCACGGGAAGGATCTGAAACAAACCGGCTGAGGAAAACAAACAGGTGCCGCTGAACCACAGAGCATTGATGCAAACGCGTGATTCTAAGTCCGAAGCGTCACCTTCGGGGAGAGCATGCGACGATATGCGACGAGTCTTCTCCGGTGGCCAAACAAACACATTTTCTGCCGCGGATCAACACGGGTTGTTGCACACGTTGACTCTCCCGGTATCCTGAAACCGGGAACCCTGATTGAACGGTGCTCTAGTGCAAGCCTGGACACCAGCCATTCATGGAGCGCCCGACTTTTTGGACACGCTGACATGCTAAACCAAAAACACATATTCAGCTCTGATATGGGTGTGGCTCAACATTAACGAGCTAGGATCCAGGGTGCGCGGGATTTAGTCCTTGGTTCCATTTAAATCACCAAAGTGCTCCTTTGGTACGTGTTTTGGGCCCCAGCCATAGGAGTATGTGCCAACCAATCAACAAACAAACACCCTCCCCTTCGCGGTTCGCGAAGCGCCTCGTTGATGATTCGGTTGGAGATGCGTGCCAACAAGTCATGGGGCATGTCGTACCAATCGGCCTAGGCTTCGAAGGTCAAACGGTTCAACTGACCTGTCAGCACATTGATTTGGACCAAACAAGACAGGTGGTTCCCTTTAACTTTTCCACTAAACCCGAAAAGGACCTCCTGGCTCTCAGAAGGAATTCAAGATTGCAAGGGCGGGGGGGGGGGGGAATGCACTGTGTGGGGATCCCCATAAAGAAAACCACAAGGGATGTTTCATAGAAGCCATTCCAGCCCATTCTGCGAACCTACAAAGCCCAGAACAAGACTCAATCGGCCTGGTGGTGGGCTTCTGCCAAGTTTCTGCTCATTCTTCGAAGACGTGTGGGTCGCAGCCAGGGACTTTACACATGCTATCGATAAATCAGCCCAGGGGCTCAACACACCATAAAACCAATGGGGATTCATGTACCACCATTATTGGCATCATCATACAATCACCACGGTTTGTCATCATCCCAATTGGGTCAACCATGTTTTTAATCGCTGATTCTTGCTTCCAAAAGACGGCCTTAATGCCAGCGCCAATGGGGCAGAACAAAAGGATCCTAGTGGATATCGGCTCAAACCAATCGAGTCCCTGGCACAAAGTCTGAACAAATTTAGAACTTTCACCACTCACATGGTTCTCCCAAAGCGCAGGAAGTCCAAGAAAAAGGAAGAAGTTGCAGCTCGTGATCTCTGTGCTGCTCAAGCTGCAGTCATAAAGTCCGTCGTTGTCACCGCTCTCAGCACACAAACGTTCTCGTAGGTCCTGTCGACATTCTGCCAACGAGTTTTGGGACATACAAAGCCGGGTGCTAAATACAGTAACGGGTTCCCAACTCCATGTTTAGTCAGCCGGCGAGAGAAGTGTAGACCTATATATCATTGCCCATATGTGGAATTCCAGGGCTCGACCTTCAATCGACCGGTTCCGACGGGCACGTAGCTCCGACCCAACTTCGCCCCTCCTGTGATCGCCCATAACGCCCACAGAGCGAACGGTGGGCAGCAACACAGCGAAGGCCTGGCGGAATCGATCTTCCCGCTCTGCGAAAGCCGGAGGAGATTGGTCCGTGAACTGGGGGAGGTTTTGGGGTGTTTTAAAGGGAACCAATAGGAAACCAGCATTGTTTGTGGGTCCCCCTGGTTTGGACACACTCAAAAATCACTGGATTTGTTGTCGGCAAATGCGAGCAACCCGCAACAGGCGAAGCGCGAGCACCTACATGTGCATGAGTTTTCATTGGGGACCCTCTCGTGGACATCATTTAGGTGGGGTTTTATGCCCATGGCCATGAAAAATAGGTACCCAAAACGGAACCCTGGTAAATTGAACCAAGGACTAAAACCTGCGGTCCAATTCCCGGTGGCGAAACATTTTGACCCATACCCATGTGAGTTCAAGCAGCCCCACATGCAATGCTAGAGCACTTCGGATGAGTCGACTCTGGGGCAAGCGCTACGACATGGAAACTGCGATGTGACCTGGGCTGTCCTCAGATCCCCCGCTACACGTTTAACTTTTTGGGTTAGTTGTAAATCCCCACTAAACGATAAAAAGCCTAAAAAGCTAAGGGGATGGCTGGGAACCAACAAGTGATTAGTTGCGTGATCTTCATTGAGCGGTACCTTGAAGCTACCCCAATGCAATCCAATAGTGTTTTCCAGCGCGAAGGCTCGCTGAATTTGTTGAAATGTCCGCAGAATGATGAACAGCCATATTGTCTTGATGCTTTCGGTGGGAAAGCCGCCACTCCTTCTTGGCGAAGCCATTCAGGCCCGATGAGACGCAACTCCAAGAACAACCGACAGCTGCTGCCGGGGTTTGGAGCGGCAGCCGCCTGGCCGATCTTGTCATAGTGCCCGGCTTTTCTAAGCTCCTGGGTCCGCGCTTTTTCCTTTTTGCCGCTGAACGCGACAGCTGTGGGTCTAAACCGCCACTGCGCTTGCAAGCGAGGCTGGGGAGGCTGGACTCCTTCATGTGGGTCCCACAAATGGCAAGAACACCCCGCCAAACGAATTTGCAAAGGTAGCAACAACTTTCGGCTTTGCAGCCCTGTATAGAATAAAAATGAACAGAGCCCCAACAAAAGAGCTAAAGCCTTGCCAACAACAGCAAAGATAAACAAAGTTTGCTGAGAAATTTATCATCCGACTTCAGGCTTGCGGGTATTTCAAGCAAACCAGGAGGAAATCAACACGTCTACCTCAACTATGGCCCCCCCACAAGTTTGCTTTTTGATTCTGGACCATCAGTGAACCTGAACATGTACCATACTCAGTTGCCCAAAGGACCTGGAACCAAAAGGATCTAAAAGGTTAACCTTTTGGGGCCATGACTAAATATGGACCAACGTGGAACAACCAACAGGTCAAAAGGTCGGCTTTGAACAACTGAGCATAGTCAATAAAGATCTCTGATTAAACCAACAAGCAATTTGGGGCTCGCTCCTCGATGTAAATGTCATCAGCCGCAGACAGCGTGACCGCGCTCTCCTTGGTAACCTGCGCGAAAAGGGGGGCAGTGGGTTTCGGGCAAAGGGCCAGTGACCCAACTGGGGCTCGCTCTCACTTTCCCCTTTTTCAGGGTTCAAAGTGCATGATGCTTCTTTGCAAGGAATCCCAAGCCGCCAGGAGACACAAAAGTCAGAATTCATCACCAATCAGCAAGTCTGATCTACATTGGATACGGGCGCACTGGCATCTTTAATCCTATGGCTCCGTGGACACATTTGACTGCCGGGGAAGTCTTCAAACGGCAGCTCTTACCCTACCCACATGAAACCGGACTGGACCCATGGAAGGACATGTTCTTAAGAGGGGCCAGCCTGTCAGCCGGGAAGAAGGCCTCAAAGGTTCTAAGCTGATGGATGAGAACAGCGGGGCACCACAAGCGAAACCGCTGTCATCTGGCAGGATGCGGATTGATATTCAACCCCGTCCCGGCGGCTTTCTTTTGTTTGCAAGGATCTCACTTCCGAAAAAGCGAGCCTGTCCAGAAGAAAAAGGAATCTAAGTCCTCCAGTAGAGAGGTTAGAATAGGGGTACCGACTTTTTGTCTGTGGTCCATTTTGGTAGGAGAACCCTCCCCAACCAAAAACGGGTCACAGGCACCGAGCTGGACTTGGGACGGCCCAAACCCACGCCCGCCTCGCCAATGATGCGAATTCCCAGGCCCGGGCCCGGGAAGGGATGCCTCATGACCTGGGATCGGAGAGATGCGTGTGCTCTTGTTTTGTTCCTTTAGGCCGTACATGAATTGAAAATTCCAAACTGTAGAGGTATGAGTTTTTTGTTTTTGTTTCTTGAATCTATAGACTTTTTCTTACCCGAACCTCCCAGATTGCGCGGAGAAAAAACAAGAAAAACGACACATTCATATAGTGTATGTGTGCGTCTTTGCGTGGTGAAAGGTTTCCCCAGTTTCCGTTGGAAAAACCATTTGAAACGAGTCAGTCGACATTCGTGGTTCGCCAGCTTTGCTCAAGTTGGGACTGGGTCTTCAACCGGTGATCATAGCCCTAGGATTCAACCCCCATTAGAAGAATGGCAAGGACCCAATTTGGATGATGACATAGGTGTCATATTAGCCCCCCTTGAGTTAATGGTTTGAACCCCGGTGTCATCCATCCCAACTGGTGGAGTTTGCCCATCCACAGCATGAATCGGCTTCTGCCATGCGATAAACGTGCTGATGTTCGTGTGCAGGGGGCCTTTTGCCGAGAATTGACATGAACATGTCTCGTCGACTCTGAGCTTGGAGCATTGGATCCTCGACTGATTTGTTGCCATTCACTCAATCAACGCGCCATTTGATTCGACCAAATCTGACTCAATTCTACCAGATCTGACCTGCCCCCCCCCGTATTCATGATCTCTCTCGCTTTTTCATGAAGTGAAATTCGACCGCACACGGCATTTGCCTGTAGATGCTCACTGGTCACAGCATGGCTTTTAATTTACGACAGCAGCCCAGAACCCAAAATCAGGAGCTCAGCTTCTCTTGCGTCCTTTTGTGTGCACGTCGGTGGCCATTGCCTTGAATTACCTGTTGTCATCCGCAATGTTTGGGTGAAGAAAAGGGAACGGAATACGAGTTTCTACACCTTGAATGGGTCGCATGTGTTTACATCCATCCATATGGGTGGTGTGTCATGTTGAAACCCCCATAAACAGGGTGGGTGTTGTTTTTTGGTTCCCCTTTAAAACTAACAGGAAAAAAGGGGGTAGCAACTCCAAAAAGAACAGTCCATCCACAATTGTACGCCATCCCTTGGTTGCTGTTGATCCCTCTGCAAAAGTTAAACTTTTTGCGGGTTCAATGGAAACTCTTGCTTTCCCGTAAAGATCCGTTCCCCACTGGCAATCCAGATTCAGAATGTAGGCCAAAAGGTAAACCCAATGCTTTCTGCCGTGGGCCCAACTCACACCTAAGAGCCGGGCAGAGGTCACGGGCAGCCCGAGCTCATTGCCTCACCGGCATCACGCGCTTCGTGCTGCCACCCGCAAGCCAAGGCCAACGAAAATGGCGGAATGCTTGCATCGAAGCCGCGATGGAGGTCGAAGAAAATAAAGAAACAAGGAACTCCTTGCCAACAAGGCACCGACAACACTGGGCTGTCTGTTTAATGATCCCCTACTCAAAGTTTAACTTGTGGGTGAAATAGAAAGCCAACCACTAAACCAACTAAAAACCTTAATGCCTACGGGGATGGCTGGGAACCACCAAGTTCAACTCAACCAGCGAATGCCCGACCGACCTGTAAACATGAGCGAATGTGCACCGACGAGAAGCAAATGCCTCCAATGTCGGGTTGTTTCCCTTTGACTTCTCTCAGGGTGCAATTCAAGACGATATTCAGCTGGTTGCACTTTCAATGTGCATCAGGACCTTTCCGCATCTTTTCAACACTGTTTCAGAGCCATCCTGTCTTGGATGGACAATCTGGGATAAGGGATAAACCACCAACCGCATCTGGCGCGAACTAGACTTTTCCCATCCACGCTTGCAAGGGAAAGCAACACAACACCATGACCCACGGTCAATGGATGGCAATTACTCCCACATCCGGGTTTGCTCCTGGCAAGGGGAAGGATAAACTCACTTTTCCTTACCTGGTTTTTGCATTGCCCTGCTTTGGTCCTTTTGAAGGACCCCCACGGGCGCAGAGCGCTCTAATGCTTTTCTCCTAGCCGCAAGCGGCGCAAGCGCCCTGGTGGCAGCGGATGAGCCAACTCATGCATGGCATGTCTCACCAGCTTCTTGTTGGCCTTCTTGTAGTCGCGAGAGACAAACCTCAAATACTCAGCCAAGTCTGACGCCAGGGCGCTGCCCTTCTGCTTATATGTGTTCTTAACCCAAGACAGGTGCTTACCAATGTCTCGATGATCTCCTTGTAGGCGAATGTGCGGGATGCAAACGGAGGCGAGGGACGGCTCGCGTTCACGCAAGGATCCTTCTCATCTGGCGAGATCGGCTTTCCCTTGGACGGCTGCGGGTCATCCGGAAACTCGGCCAACTCAAAGCTGTCATCGTCAGCGGGCACGCTGGTGGATACTGGATCACGGTCATGCACATGCCCCTTGACCAATTTGGAGCGGGGTGCATCACTGGTAGACATGGCTCTGTGCACATGAAAGTGATTGTCAGGAATGAAGACTCGGACAAGCGGATGGGCTCCCAGCGCACGAATGAACATGATTATCACAAGCGCGGGCTGCGCTTCCCACACAATTGCACTACCGCATGGCGATTGAACATTGGATGCGGGAAACAATCAAACTAGTCTGGGCCTCTTGCCTCTTGCCGAGCCTTTTCCTTATGACGCGACTCCTCGCACTTCTTGATGCAATATTCTCCACTGCTGATCAAAGTCCTAAGCATATCTTTTCATCTTTCAGTTTCGTCAACGCATCAGCGCACATGACCAAGTTATTCACCCAGAAGGGCGACGCCCAGCGGACACGGCCTGACTGCAGCATCATAGATCTCCTTAGAGCAACTACGATGGCAGCCGTTGCTCTTGATCTCCTTGACCTTGCGGCGAGACTCTTTGTGTGTCTTGAAATGCTTCTTGGCTTGCTGCTGGACTGCATAGATCTCTTCCAGCTCAGAGTTCGTCGCAGCAGACTCGTCTCCGGAAACCACCTTGACCTTTTCAGTCCTCGGTGATTGAAGGATCAGAACTACAACATCCATGTACCACCATGGCTTGATGGCGGTGTTCACGGCATGCTGCACATCAACTGACGCGGGTAAATCAGCGGCCTTCAGGTGTCCTTCCTCAAGAGCAACAAGGAGACGCTGCTTTCCCGTCTCCGGATCAGCCCTGTCTTGATGAAGTGACGCTCGGAGTTTGCTCCCGTCAAGATACTGCTGCACTAGGATCACGAGGCTCCTTGTCCTTGCCAGCGCGCTGCTTTTTGCCCTTTCGTCCAGGGCCCCCTCCTGCGCGATCAGAGATTCTACATGTGCCAGCTGAGTCCGAAATCTGCATGCGAAGGCTATTGCCCCTTCGCCGTTTCGTCGCTTCAGCAAAAAGAGGAACTCATCGATGGCGCAGAACCTGTAGCCACCCGCCATCGCAGCGAGTCTGAGCAATGGAGAGATGCCCCGTGAAGTCTCCATGCTTCACCAGACAATCGCTGAAGCAGGTGTGGCCCAGCCGGATGCTGAACCTTGTCTTCCAACCCTGCGAGGCAAACTGCACTGCCAGGCCACCCAGGCGTGGCCAAAATGGCCACCACCTGATGTTGAGATCTTTATGTTCACCTTGCCGGCAGCGCCGGTCTTCGAGCCCCGAGGTCTCGGTGCACTGATTGCAGAGTCCAAGTGCACTGATTGCACCACCCACTGAGCAGATCAAACATGCTCCGCTAAGATGAACGAGCACAGAGCACTCTCCTGTTTTCTCCTAGCCGCGAGCGGTGCAAGGGCCCCGGTGCTGGTGGCAGCGGATGATCCAACTCACGCCTGGCATGTTTCACACTATGGGGGACGCTATCCCAAGATAAGCCTAAGATAAGCTGAGCATAAGCCCTTAAAAGGCCTTATTGAGGGGTTAATAGGGGATAGACCCCCTTCCCCATAACTTCTTTTGGATGTCCATGACAAAGGAAAACCAAAGGGAAAATCACCTCTTTTGGTCAAACAAAAAAGCCACGTCCACTCACCAGCAGCTCTCGGGGAGCGTGCTGTCTGCAACTCTGAGGCTGCAGCCCAATTTCCGCACCTCGTCTTTGAAGAGCAGCCTGGGCGATGCGGATTGGGAAAAAGGGCCGGGTCAAGCCAACTAATGACATACATATGTATACTATATATATATATATGTGTATGGTCCCAGGGCCTACCTTTCCTTTCTTGGTGAGAATATATATATATATGCATACTGTGTGTATCTATAGAAATAACAAACCTATGGTTATACACCCCGTATGCTCGGGAAACAGAACTGGCCGCTGGCGGCCGAACGCTCAGAACTCGGCCGCAGCGGCTCGATGACCTCCATCTTCATCCTGTCAGGCAAGCCGCCCACCTGCCGGGATGTTCTTGTTGACCAAAGGACCCCTAGAAAATGGCAAACATAGGTCGTGGGATGTAGGGTGATGTTTCGAAGGACTTCAGAAGACGGCCACGGGGATTCGTAAGGCGATGTCGTTGCCCAAGCTTTTGGCACAATTCCCTGGATGTGGCTTTGGACAAGAAAGGTGTCGACCTTAAGATCCAATCCCGTGAGTAAAAAGGCCGAAAGAAACAAACTGCCGAAAGACATATGAGCCAGGGATCATTATAATGTCCACCCAGGCGGTGACGTACATCGACTCAATCCAACCAAAATACTTCGGCTGGACACGCGTTCCGTGTCTGATGGGTCTGACATTGACAATCGAGCATCCATGTAGAAGGAGAACAAATACAGGTGAATAATTTGTCGATCAATCCTGGGTTCCCATTGCACACAACGAAGCAAAGAGAAACCGAGAAACAACACACTTTGTTTCTTGCTTGCTGTTCAGCTGGGCAGAGCCCCCCACTCTCGTGAACTAGGGAAGATTGCGCAGGCCCCCCCTAGCTCCAACACACATCTGCATGAGTATTATAGATGTGCACGGAAATTCCCGGTCCATGGCCAGCAAGCTGCAAAAAGAGAAGCACAAAGCCTCCTATCCATTGCTCACGTACTTCATGAAGAGACTGCAAGGCAAGAGCCGAAGGCCACTGAGCTCGCGACGTTGTGGTGGGTCTTGATGACGCTAGAAGGGCCTGACAAGCCCGACTAGCCCCCCAGCATGTTTAACACTATTGAGCCAACCCATTAAAAGGTGCGTGCACTATTGTTTAAACGACTCCCTCTGGTTTCGTTTGAAAGAGTGCAGGGGTTGAAGCACATGTTGCCTCACTCAAATGTTTGGTCAATGCTCAAGTGCCAAAGCCAATTCGTTCAATCACCAAAGGGCTGATGTGGTGTCGGAATTGTGACCAGCCCTAAGCATATGTTTGACATATTCAATGTGGGCTCTATCAAGACTGCGAAACAAACATGAACGGTCTGCCAAAACTCCAACCTGATCCAGCGGAAAACAAGTGCTAGTGTACCAGTCAGCTTCTGAGAAAGCGGCTTTCACATAGGCTTCATTGGCTTGCTGCCATTTGCTTAAGCCCCCTGAAACAAAAATCCAGTAGAAAACCAACAGGGGGAAAACAAATATTAAGCAAATGGAAGCTTGCAGTTCACGCTCAGACTGAAACTCACGGTCCGTGCGCAGCGCAGCCACGACAAAAAGGCCGCCTATCGAACTTCATTGTTTTTGTTGTTAGGCTCTGCACTTGCTCACCTCCAGGCTGACCTCAATTCAGTAAAGGCGGCTGCAAGACTGGTCCTCCCAGAGCCATGAAGAAAAAAACAAAATGGTTGGATATGGGTACCCATATCCGGTAGTCATATAAAAAAAGGCTGGTACTAGACTGGTCCTCCCAGAGCCTTGAAAAAAACAAGGTTGGATATCCGGATATTGATACCTATGTCTTGTTGGGATTGCTCTTGCCCTTCTCCCGGCTTTGAGGACACCCAACTCACTGGTTCAAGCATCGATCGGCGCCTTTGTAGGAGGTCGACTCGATGACATCGGGGTACAATGTGCCCTGCAGCAGCAAGCACCTGCGCGTGGCAGCCATTTGAAATTCACCGGGATTTCCACAAAGAGAGAGAGGCCCTTCAAGGGGGAGCTCCGAGCAGACTTTACAAGGGCCGTCCGACATTCTGTCGAACCTTCAGAAAACATTTCAAGAGACAACAAAATCGTTCCAAGGGTCCAACGCTCCAATATGCAACCAACAAGGGAGGTATGCTTGAACAACCTTCAACTGGTTTGATCTTCGGATCCCTAGCCAAAGCCACAGCAACCTGGGAAAAAAGGAGCGCTTCTTTCCACCCGGCGCCCAACTTTCCGGCTTTTTCAATGTCCAAAATCCCCGTGCCCACAAAAGCGAAGTCAGCCCCCCCCCACTGCTGAAAACCGCTCACATTCCTGGGTAGCCCAGAAGCTTGCATGAACAAATCTGAACCCAACAGTTTCAAACCCGGCAAAACTCGCCCGAACGAACCGTTCCCCGAACACTTCCTCGGAGCCGCGCTCTCTGGCTCCCTCCCCCCGTCCCCCCGGCGCGTCCCCGCACGCCCCTTCCCGCCAGCCCTTCCCGCCGCACGTTAGGTTTGTTCCAGGGTTACCTGGGGTCAAATGCCTGGTTGTTGTAGCCACCCCCAGGTAAATGGGAAGCCAGGTAAATGGGAAGCCAGGTAAATGGGAGGCCAGGTAAAGTGGAAGCCAGCTTGTTACTTGGTTCTTGTAGAGGGTGAATGGGAAGCCACCCCCACCAGGTCCTCCAGTAGAGAGGGTTGAATAAGGGTACCAACTTTTCTCTGTAGACAATATTTTAGTAGGGGGAACCCTCCCCACCAAAAAGGGGTGAGAAAGGGCACCTAGCTGAAAAACCTTGCCCAACCTCCAAACTACCAGCCCTTCCCAGCCACGCACCCCCGCATCCCCCGCATCCCATTCCGCTTCCGATTCCGCGCTGAGGGCCCCCGCTTCTCGTGGGGCAAGCCCATCTCCGAGACCGCCTTCTCGAAAGCCTCCACGAAGAGCCTGCCGACGTTTCCGCGGCTCGGAGATGCTCGGCGGTCTCGGGTTTTTATTTTGGCGGACGTGGGGTGAAACAGAGGGTGGCGGTCTCAGGTTTTTGCTTGGTGGTGGTGGGTGAAACATGGAAGTGCTCGCACCACCCCGCAGCCCTCGCAGAACCTCATGGAACCCTTGTGGAACCCTACCTCAGGGCTGCCACGGACCACCCCGGAGCCTATCTGGGCTGCAGACCCCAAAGTTTTCAGCTGTTGGGAAAACAACTAGGACTGGCCAGCTGGTAGAGGGAAACATGATGACGATTCTTCCGGATTTCTGATTTTTTGTGGTTCAACATTTGACCCAGACCCAGATGGATGGACCTGTCGAAGCCAGTAAGCCAGACACCAAGGGGAACCCTTTACTGGGGTCAGCTGCTTTGCACCATTTCTTGGCGTCAAAGTCGGAAAGTGGTTGTTGGTTTCCCTACCGACCACTTGAGGGGTGACTTTGATGATAGAATCATTCGGCCAGTTTTACCAGTATCAAAGGGAAATGGGATAATTGAATGGTAACATCCGTGTTGCCAGCATCAATCATTCGGCCAGTTTTACAGCAAGGGAAATGGCTGGTTGCCTGTGCTACCTGGGATCTGCGTTACACCCGCACCTACGGGACCCAAACATCACCGCCTTGTGGGTTCACTCAGGAGCAAGAACTAAAGCTATTTAGCCACCTGAATTTGCCGTCATGAGATTTGGGCATTGGTTTCAATCAATTAGGCCTTCAGATACCAGGTAACCAGAAAAGAAAGCACAGAGGTACAAAACTGCACGATATACCACCAGGAATGGAATTCCTTTAAGCCATACCTTCTTTTCGAGTCAGGCATTTGTGGTTTGTAGTTTCCTGCTTCACGTGTGAACCAAGCGGCCCGGAAATCTGCCGAGGTTCCGTTGCTTCCCCAAGTGTCGCCCCCATGACACAGCCTGCGAAATGACGTCGCAGCCTTGGATCAGCTCAATGGCATCACCTAAAACAATTGGCCTAACAATGGTAGGCGAATCAGCTGGGATGGCTGGTTTTTTTTGGTATCCTGCCTCGCACCAAGGACCATCAGTTTCAACAGAAATCTGGGCTGTCCTCGGATCCCCCGCTAAAAGTTGCTTTTGTAGGTCAAATGGAAAACCCCTCTAAACCCTAAAAAGCTAAGAAGCTAAAGGGGATGGCTGGGAGCCACCAAGAAAACAGACATGTCAAAGGGCCCAAACCGGCGGATTGGGACGCCGCATTCGTCTAAATAGATGCGCGCCTGCCGATGATCTTTCGCTTCTTCTCCGGCTCAGAAACTCCAGCCTGGGGGAGGCGGGGTGTAGGCAGTATCGTTGCTATAGTGTATATATAGAAATCATATATCATACATATATGAGACAGCGTCAAAATTACTTGTCTGGGGTGTACTCATTCGGTGTTAGGACGTCCCGTATCGTTTTACAGGTTTTGCTTAAAAAGGACGTCCCGTATCGTTTTGCAGGCCGTGGATACGGGACACATCCCTGCCTCCGTGCTTGCTACCAAACGATTCTTTGCGGGGACAGCGCCAACGTAACAGCAACGGAATGGAAGCTCCCACAAGAGGGCGTTCCCCGGTATAAAACCACACGGCGGCCAAAGCGCAATCCCTGCAAGCAAAGCAACTCACACCACGGGCCGCAGATTCCTTTTAGTCCCCCTCAGAGATTGAGTTAGAGCTTGAGGAGGAGGAACTTGCACTTGACACAGAGTCCTCCTCCAACGGCTGTTGCGCCGCTGCTTTTGCCTAGCTTTGCACCTCTTCTCAATCAGCTCTCCCCCCTTGCTGGGTCTGCCACGCTCTCATCGTTGCCTCCTCAAGTCCTGCCCTTGTCCAGCAAGTGCGCCCCTTGCTGTCTCCCAGTCTCGAGGCAGTTTCAGGCCCGCAGCACCGCCGGCGCTGGAGCTGAGAGGCTGGCTTCCTCACTGCAGTGGTCTTCTTCACCTTCTCGCGGGCACTCTTCGCGATTACCTTGACAATTGCTTTTCCGCGCTGTTCGGCTCAGCCTTTGGAGCCGAGGCAGCTCTCTCTATGCGAGCATGCTGCCCCTCCTGGGTCAAAGCTTTCCACTTCTCCTCAACACGCACTCCTCAACCCATCGTGATTCTTCCTGTGTTAGCCCAGCACCGCCGGTTTGTGGCTGCACGGCTGCAAGGCTGCCTGGCAATTCATGGCATTACAATCCTTGCCCTCTCCAGCATTGCAGTTCTTTCACCAGCCACCCCCAAATGTGTGTCTCCTCGTAACTGCAGGGGTAGCGCTTTGGTGTCAAGTGGGCCACCCCCGACATTTAGCATCCTGGCCCACTTGCTGAAGGGGTATCGTTTTTTTGGACGTCCCGTATCGTTTTTTCCAGCAAAAACACAAACACAATACGTGCATGAAACACCCCCATATAAAGTACATGACGGTAATTTTGATGCAAACTCATATATATATATATGTCATATATACATATATATATATATATAAAATGTATATATATATATATATATGTGTATTAGATGTATTAAATCATATATCAGCATTTGACCCATTTGGCGGATGAATGTGGGTAATTAATGTCTGTGTGTGATTTTAAGGGGGTCTCCGTGTGTTGGCACATAATGCCCACAGTGTTTGGCTCACTTCCTGGGTTCATTGGTCAGACAAAGCCTAAGCTTGTTGTTTACTACCAACATGCTCGTCCCAAGAAGTCTAAAGGCCAGGAATTCAGGGAGTCTAGGTTCTCCAGTAGAGAGGTTAGAATAAGTTGGTACCATATTTGTTTCTGTACATATGTTAGTAGGGGAACCCTCCCAACCAAAAAAGAAGCGGTGAGAAAGGGCACCTGGCTGCGGGACCTAGGAGTCAGTTGGAAGGAGATGCGAGTCCAAGTGCCAGGCAAGCTCCTTGTAGAAGTCGTTGCTGGCATCCAGCACCTGCAACGAACACTTTTGGAGGACGTCGAATCGGTGTGTTGAAAAAAAGGTAGCCCAACCAACAGACCCTCGGTGGAATTTCCATGCCAAAAGAGGGGTCTAGAGCCTCAAACTAACCTTAAAAAAAGGATTTGAGCCCACTAAAGACATTTTGAGGGTTCGCCTTTTTTTTGTTGAGTTTGAAGGGAAGCCCTCCGACATGGGCTCGCAACCCACAGCGGGTATCAAGGAAAATCCAAGTGATCACAGTGCGCTCGGACCTGAAAAAACACAACGGATCGAGGCGCCGCAACCATGATTTCAGACATGGGTTTGTCTCAAAATCGGGGAACCCCAAAACGGTTGGTTGTCCTTTTGGTTCCCTGTGAAACAAACACGAAAAGGCGTGCCCTCAAACACAGACACACCCATACCCCTATCAAGCTAGGGTAAACGATTGAATCCCGGGACAAACACAGATCAGCCTCTTGGAAGCAGTTACCAGCCAGGGTGACCTACAGACTCGTGAGAATGCGCGGCATTTTTGCACGACCGAATAACAACCTGCCAGGCATCGCCGCGCAGTTCGCGCAGCAGCAAAGAAGTAATCACAGGGCGCTTTGCTCTGCCGTGCTTGCCATTCCACCACGCGCTTTCCAGCATTGGAAGTGGACGATCGCGGTCCCAGCAAAACCGCCCTATAGCAGCTTTGATGATGGGAAAAATAATTAAGGATCAACCGATTCGTGCCCATTACTCGAGCTCGGCCAGAAACTTGGCATCCCACTCGGACCATCCAGTCAGGAACCTGGCCAAACGCGTCCGACCGCTTCAGGATTGCTTTTGTTTGCTGAGTAAGCAACAAGACTAAAGCAAAATGGAGATCAAGAGCTCGGAAAAGCAAGCTCAACTTCTGCCCGAACTAAACATCTCACTACCCGGATGGTAACAAGGGATCCCCAAAAGTAGACGCGCCTGTCTGAGGTCGTTTTACCGCCGGAGCTTCTTCAACTTGAGCAGTGAAAAAGCACCCGCTTTGGGTTGCACGTGGGGCAGGTGACCTTTCATGGGGAACCGTGTGGACTTTGTTTAGGTGATTCAGGTAACCACGGTGTGTCGTTCTTGAGCTTGGCCTTACTGATGCTGTGTTTAAGCAAACCCCCCGCCTTCGATGGAGATACGCACCGCTCAACCAATAGGTTGGGCCCACCGAAAACCGGTACACCCATAAAACTGTGCCTTGCTCACATGTGTGTGTGTGTGTGTGTGAATGTGTTCAAGGGTTTTTCTTGTTCTTTCTCCTCCTGGATGGTCTTCAAGCAAAAAGCCCAAAGTGCAACCAGCCCTGTTGGAAACTATTTTCAGCCACACCCCTATTTAGAGATTACCTTCCCCTGCCGGGAAAAGGCCTCTACCAGTAGCCTTCATTTGCTTAAGCCCCCTGGAAAAAATGAACATATTTCCAGTAGTGATAGACTCCCTTTAAAACCAGCAAGGGGAAAATAAACAATATTCTTAAGCAAATATAAGGTAGTTATAGCTCTCTTGGCAAGCAACTTGCACTTCCCGGATTCTTGACGGGGCAACCCAGCTTCACGGCCATGGCAATTGAGACCGGGGTACCGGGTGGAGGAGGTTCAACAAGAGGTTTGTTGCTCAACTAGGTCCTCCAGTAGAGAGGTTACAAGACGGGTACCAACTTGTTTCTGTAGTCGATTTTAGTAGGGGAACCCTCCCCCAAAAAAGGGGAGAGAAAGGCACGTGTCAAAGTAAGGAGCCCTCCAAATCGGCGGTTCTTGTGTTCCCGATGGACCCCCAAACATAAAAAGGTTCGCCTCCAAAAACGCCGCACCCAACTGGGCATGCATTTTCAGAGTTGCGGCCACCTCCAACAGTGGTGGTTACCGGAATCACCTAAATGATGTCCACCAAAGGGGTCAAATATATAGATATACATATATATATATACATCGTACCCCCCCCCATGGACCTACCTTCTTTCAGAATTTCACAATTCACTGGTATGTGCAGTGTGTTGCGCCTTTTTTCGGGCTTTGGGGAAAACAGCAAATAAAGGCGCATTTCCAAAGACAATCTGAAAGCTTCGGGCCATTTTTTCCCAGGGAATCTTGAATTCAGTCGGTTTGGATCTACCTCTGTCTTTGTTGGAGCCAATGACCCAAAAATAAAAAATAAAACAAGGTAAAAGTAAAATTATGGAGCCAAAATGAATCTTACAGTTTTACTTGTTGAATGTTTTTTTGGTATTACAGTTTTGCATTTTTATTTGTTTTTACGCTTGGGTCATTGGCTCCAAACATGTACTTTTACATATTTACTTCTCTACATTTGGATCTCTGGCTCCAGAAATTAACATGTTTGCTTTTGGGTAATTGGCTCCACATTTCTTGTGTTTACTTTTTTACTTCTGGGCCATTCGCTCCGGAGCTTCACGCTTTTACTTTTGGGCTATTGTCCCCATACATTTACTTCTGTATGTTTTGACCTTTTCACTGTAGCTGCTGTGTTGCATCTTCTGACCAAACCTCAGCTTAGAATGGACATGTTTAGTTTGGGTTTATTGACTCACGTTTATAGGATTCCGATTTCTTCCTCGTAGTTGTTTGTTCAATGAATTTTAGTGGACACATGCCTTTCTGTTCAAATAAACTCACGTTGCTTTGCTTTTTTTCGTGTTTTTTGTCTAGTCGATAAGGATTGAACAAAACAATTAGAATTTGTGTCTTAAAATAGAATTGACAGATTATGTTAAACGGGGATATGTTTCTGGGATTGTGTTTGTGTAATTTTATCATTAGAGTTGACATGGAATTTAATAAGGAACACACCCTTGTAGAGATTCTAGGTTAAAGATAATTTAAATATAATTTCCTTGCCGAACTAGATGTGTAGTCAACATTATTTTGAACCTCGATGTTCAAACCGGGTTGATTCCTTGGCATAGGTTCAACAGAGTTTAACAACTACATAAGTCTACCAAAATGTCTAATTTTAAGGAGGCATTACATAGTGTGTTATTTGGTTAAGTGTTTATTGCTTGGAATCAGTATTTCAAAATAGATGTTTAAACAGATGTCTTTTTTAAAGGATGTCTAATTAAGCCTTAAATAGAAGTTAAAAGTGAACAACACCCAACAAATGAATAGACTTAAAGATGATTTGAAAAGGATTTCCATGATGAAGAACATTGCTAGTTGGGATTCAACACATTTGTTTAAAGACAATGTCCTTTCTCGGGATAGTGTTTCTCCACTTTCTATTTAGACTAAACTGGAATCTAATAAAGAAAACATATAGTAGAATATATAAGTTTAAAAACAATCTAAATGGGATGTCCATTTCAACGAAACACAAAATTGGATTTGTTGTTCCAACTTAGATTTGAAGAGGATTTCCTTGTCAAGCCGGATATGAATCCCACATAAAACAACTGCATTCCATCTCCAAAATAGCCTTCAAACAGCAAAACTGTAGAGTCATTGGGGGGTATATATAGAACCATATATATATATATATTGTACTTGTAAGTATACACAATACGGTTTTTGGTTGGGGGTACCCTTTTTGGGTCTTGGTTGAACTCATTCCCTCATTCGCTTGCTTGGACAGCGCTGTCGCTCGAATCCGCTTGAGCGCCGAGGAGCTCCTCCCTGGCGCTTGTGCTGAGGCTGGCGCAGCGCTGCAGCGTTCCGTGGAGGCCTCGCAGATGGTCCAAAAAAAGGGGCCTGGACCAGACAGAACTAGCCTTAAAATTGGGAGTTCACCCCAGAATGTTGGCTAAGTCGGTTTTGGCAGGTAACATGGACGATTTAACCTGCCGTGTATAGATTGGTGGATTAATTTGGACCCATACATTATTAGTACCTGGACCCAAAAGAACTACACTTAAAACCAATAAACATGGGAGTTCACCAGCCGGAATTTTGGGGCTATAACCTTCTACCCTGAAAAATGGGAGTTCACCAACCAGAATTTGAGGGCCAAAACCGTTGTTTTCTGGAATAGGTACCCGGAGCCACAAAAATCCGTTGTGGCAAGTAGTAACATAGACGATTTAACCTGCCGTTCATCCCCTGGTGGATTAATTTTGGCCCATACATTAGTACCTGCATCCGAAATAACTACCAGTAGAAATGGGAGTTCACCCCAGAATCTTGGGGCTACAACCTGTTTGTTCTCGAATTTTGAGGGTTCAAGTAGCATGTGTCCAACAAAGATGTAAGCCGACAATGGGCTTCCTGAAAAGGACAGTAGTCTTCCAAAACCCTCCTGGATTCCATGATTGAAGGGAGGGTACCCAAAATGGCTTTCCCTGGAAAGTGGAACCATGGACGATTTAACCTTCCCCAAAACAAAAAAACATGGGAGTTCACCAGCCATAATTTTGGGGCTATAACCTTCTACCCTGAAAAAAATCAGTTCACCAACCAGAATTTGAGGGCCAACACCTTTTCTTTTTCTGGAATAGGTACCCGGAGCCACGCAAATCCGTTATGCAATCCAGGAAGCCCATTGTCGGCTTACATCTTTGTTGGACACATGCTACCTGAACCCTCAAAATTCGAGAACAAACAGGTTGTAGCCCCAAGATTCTGGGGTGAACTCCCATTTTTATGGGTAGTTATTTCGGGTGCAGGTACTAATGTATGGGCCAAAATTAATCCACCAGGATATGAACGGCAGGTTAAATCGTCCATGTTACTACTTGCCACCCCTGGAAAGTGGAAACATGGACGATCTAACCTGCGGTCCACATCCTGGTGGTTTAATTTTGAACCATACCCACTGCTCAGCGTTTGGGAATATCATCTTCCCCCCCCGCCCCTCAGTTGGTGGTTTGGAGCTGAGTCGGGGGTTTGGTGTTGTGGCTCGGGGTGCGCACAAAAATCGGATGTGAAGTGGACAGGGGGGATTCCCCAAACGGAAGACTACTCCAGAACGCTCCTGGCTTCTATGATTCTTCGAAGGAGGGTACCTTGCTTGACAGATTTTGAATTGAGGCCAGGCCACACTTGAAAACTTAGAATCAACATTTCACCCTATGAGGGCTTGTTTGTGGGTTTGTGGGTGCACATGGAACCCCCACCTCGCACCCCCCACACCACTCCCAAAAAAGAAGAAGAAGAACAAATGCAAGACCAAAAACACAAAGAACAAAACACATGGACCACCCAAAGAATCACGGCATGAGTTGGCGGGTTGCTTCCCTTTTTTCCCAGCAGCAGAAGCTCTCGCTGTCGGCTTCCATGACGCTGGAGGCCGCGATCTCCTCGCTGGAGGGCAGCGCCGGGGACACGGCGGGGCACTCTTCCGTCCAGGCGCGCATGCCGCCGAGGTCCTGGCACGGGACAGGGCTTGGGCTGGGGGTGGGGATGGTGCTGTTCTGTTGCTTTTGCTGGGCTGGGCTGTTGGACTGGTGCGCTGTCGGGCTTTTCGGCTGCTGTTGGGGTGTTGGGCTGTTGGGCTGTTGTGCTGTTGGTGGGGGGGGGGGTTCCCCTTTTTTGGGGCAAATTGAGGGCTGCTGTCTTCAGCCGATGCTTCCGTAGCCGGCGGGAATAGCCCAAGGCTTCTCCTGGTGTTGGATGAGGGGACATGAACCATCTGGGTATTTCTCCAGCTGAAGTTCTGGGGCCTCAATAGGCTCCTGGTTTGGGGCAGTTCAGGGAGGGTTCCAAGGGGTTCCGGGGCTGTTTGGGATGCCTGGGCATATTTTGTTGGAGTTGGGAAGAGCAACTGGTTTGAACATGGAGTTAATTAATCCTATGGCAAGGGCTCAAAGCACTGTTCTATGGGTGTCCTCAGACTCTTGGAGCTTGGAACACACAGGGGTGCTCCCCAAAGCACAGCTCCTCGCGGAATGATCCCATTGCCACTCGTTTTGGGCAAGTGTGAAACACTTCGAGTGCAAATCCCACACTTGTTTTTGTGGGGGGGGGGGGACCAAAATTATACATTAACAACTAAGGTTCCCCACACCTGGCACTAATATGACTTTCAGCATGGCCGATAGTTGCCCCCCCGATGGGGGTCCGTTCCCATTGCTTTGAAGCACGTCGACTTCAAACTTCTTGCCGGCGCTCCTTGTGGATGAGCCTGAAGATGCTGAAGAAGATGGCCCGAACCAGCTTCAAGCTGTTCACCACAACGTCGATCAAGAACATCACCAGCTTCTCGATGATGGTTATGAGGGACGAGAAGATTTGCCCGATGACCTTCCTGAAACGACATCCCCATCGAAAGGAACGGTAAAATGGCCCACCTTGTTGCTGCTTTGTATCAGGGACGAGACATTTTGGCCAATGACCTTCCTTGCCACTGCCCTCAAGACCATGAACACACAAGGCTAAACTATCGTATAACGCCTGAGGTCTTGAAACACAAAAACCTTCTCACCAATGGGGGTTGCGCTGTGCGGATGGCGGGTCCCTGAATAAACGTTCAAAATACAGGGTCCGCTAAAGTGACATCCTCAAGTTCATCAAGATATCTAATCGTCCCAACCCTTGGTAGCAAACAACTTTGTTTCTCGCAGCCCCCTGCAACATGCCAACAACAGTGAAGACATGCTATATTGTTTTCTGGTCCGACCTTGGACCCTGACAGCTCAGCAAACCCGTGTTTGGAGCTTCGTTTGGTGAAACCACTTCTGCCAGAGGGTTTGCAGCAATCAAACGAATAATTTCAAAACCAAACCGCAGTATCGCATTCGAAGCCGGTGGACCTTTTCCAATGGCTTTGCCGCTTTGCCGTTTCAGCAGGAAGTTCGACGCACCATCCGTGCGTTACAAAAGATCGAATGTGCCAACTCAATACGGGGGCCAACTTGCGGCGTGAGGCTCAGTTGCTGGCTTTGACAAATATCACACGAGACACCAAACATGTCTCGAAAATCTACGTGCAGCAGCCAAAACAGCTGTTTTACATTGTTGTCCAGACTTATAGAATCTTACAATGTGAAATGTGGAAAAAGCAACAACATCAAATCATACCCCGTGATCATTCTGCACTTATTGTGGATTTATACGTAGCTCATGGCGCTCACAATCCAAACTTGCAACCAATTTAGTATTCCCGAAACCGTGCAAGGAATCTCCAAAGGCGGCCACCTGCAAATCTATGCCAGATCTGTCACGAATACGAATGAACCTTTAGCTACACCCAGCTTTTGATTGTGGCGTTGATTCCCTGGCTCGGACCCAACCACTAAACCTCAAACAACTAAAAACCTAAGGAACCGGATGGCTGGGAACCACCAAGCCACCTATAGAGAACCCTCTTGCCTCACATCCAGTTGGCCTCAAGGAGCCAAAACCGGAACCGGATGCCTGGGCTCCAAAGGCATTGGATCTATCGCGGGGATTCACGAAAATCTGCTGGGCGGCCCTGGCTGGGGAGCGGTCGCGAAAATCGGAGTTAAAACCCCATGGGCCGCTGTCAAGAGGACGGCAATGGAGGGAAACCAATTCTGCCATTTGCTTAAGCCCCCTGGAAAAGAATAATATGTCCAGTAGTTACAGATTCCCTTCAAAACCAACAGGGGAAACCAAACAAAATAGTCTTAAGCAAATGGAAGAATTGCAGAGCTCTGAGTCTTGAAGGTGTCCCGAACATTGCGGAGGAAACTCGCTTGGAATCTGAACAGAAAAAAACATGGCAAAGAGAACACGGGAAACCTGAGACACCACAGAAAACATGACCAACAGAGACTCAGGCACAATACCCACGTGAGAAGAAAACACCCGAAAGAGGTCGAAGAAATAAACACGCAAAAGCCAAGAACTCCTGGCCAAACCAGCACAAACTTGGCTGTCTGTTTTCCGATCCCCTGCTAAAAGTTTAAGTTGTGGGTTAAACGGAAACCCAACCGCAAAACCAACTGAAATCAAAAACACCAACAATTCCATCTCCTGAGCACCCCGTGGTTTCGTGTGTGTTTTTCTTCCGAGGCGCGTCACGGCGCAGAAGGCGCCTCCAACCTTGGCCACCACACCTGCAGTCCCCTAGGATCCCTAAGACCTTGTATATGGAGGTTTTCGACAAAAGACCTGCCCCAGGGGGGGGTCCCATCAAGAACCTATATATTAGGGTCTTAGGATTGGGGGGGGAGGTCGGTCCAAAAATCAGAAAAACCTGTATATAAAGGCTTTTGGGACAAGGGCTCTGTGTTGGCTTGGTTTGAGTACTAGCTGCGTGCTTGCCCTCAGGCTCAGCATGGTTGGCAGCATGTTGGGGGCAATTATTGCAAAAAGGAAGCAAGTTGCCGGGACTTTTCGTGCCTTTTGTTGAGCCCGGCTGGAACAACATCTAGATTATATGATCTAGACATCCCTTTTTCTCACACAGCTAGCTGTACATGTGCACGGCGTGCAATGAAACGCGCCTTAGCGGCTGGTGCTCGATGGCACGCTGATCGAAAGCGACAACATGTACGAGATGCAGGCTGGAAACCACTTTTTTTTTGGGCAGTGCAAATTTGATCTTGATCAGAATCAGCGTGCGCAGCAAGCATGAGACGTGCGCTGACGCTAGCCATTTTCCATCACACAGGCCGTAGCAACCTCGGGGTTTCTCGGCAGTGGCCATGTGCAGTGCAGGGCCTTCTGGCAAATCCGATTCTTGTCAACGACGATATTTCTTGCGTGCTGCAACCCTGCTCGTTCTTTGTTTGCAAGTGCGCCCTTTAGCCTCGCGCTGAACAATCTAGTGTGTTCAGCGCGAGCGTTACGGGGTACCCAGCCAAGCTTAAGGATGTGGAAGAAATGACGGAGTTCCTCGAGATTACCTTTGGCACTGTCCTGCAAACAGATTGGGCAGCTGTTCGTTCCGACAAGGTGCTGTGTACTGCGGGGGGGGGGGTGGATCTTAATTTACTCATTTGCCACACAAATTGAGGCGGGCATGCACTTGTGAAGAAGGGCTCAACATATCCCGGGGTGGAGGGTGGGGGCGTGCTTCAAAACGGGCTCTTCTGTCACCGCCATCCAGGAGAAGAACAACAAATCCCTCGTCCCCCTCGCCGATGAGAGCTTGGCCGGTGGCCATGTGTACCAAAAAGATGTGGCCTGTGCAGCACTACAAGTGAGTCAAAGTCAATATGGTATTGCCTGCATCTCACGAACTCAAGGCCTGTTTAGGCTTGCTGTTGCTGAGGTGGAAAGAAATTTCCTTTTGATCCTGAACACCTTGACCAAATTTGGCATGAACATCCCGCATGCTCGGACTTTTACCGCCTCTTGTAATTATAAGAAACCACATTGGCTTGGTGTGCAGGGCGTTGCGTTGCGCTAATAAGGAAGGGTTCAAGCGCCTGGATCAAGTGCACGGGATTTGGGGAGAGATGGCCAAGCTCAAGGGACGGAAGCGGAAGATCAATGAATCTTATCAAACATTACTCAGATTTCGATTGCGAACTATCTTTGTAGCATCCGGAAGTTGAGGACTGGGCCGCTATGCAAGGTGGCAGGCTCCGAGCCCTTGTCACCTACTGCATTCGAATGACAAGAAGATCACAAGGGGCGAAGTCTGAAAAAGTTCAGGCAATGAAACACTTGATTCTTGAATTGATGGGATCAGGGGAAGCGCCTCAGCTAGCAGGCAAGCTGCAAAATTGTTTGTCATCGTTCTGGAATTAATTTTTGGGTCGGCTGTCGCCTCCGCAAGGTGCCTATCGATGATGAGCAAACTCCCGTGCCCGCGGCTGATGAGGAGTCAGAGGGGGAGACCGTGGATGTGAACACGATGTCCAATTCATCTAGCCTTCGCGATTTGGGGGAACCACGGATGCAAACACAAATGCTTTTGGCGCCCCCTCCACATGGGTGGCTTTGATTTTCACATGCCTGGAAACCCCTTCCGGCACCATTCGCTAGGAAAAAAATGCCGAAGCCCTTTTACACGGCGTTTTCACAAGCGCCGGCAAATAGTAGCCGGATTCAAAACAGCCAGTTTTTGGCCAAGCGGGGGGTTATTGATTTATCCATCGATCCTGACCCTCAGCATGTCCTTCGCCGTTTGGGCACCCGGCAAAGGAAGTGGATGAAGCCCATCCTGGAGCTCCTGCGGAATCAACCGACGATCATACGCATGATCATCATCATGAGGACATGTACATGTATATGACGTTGAAGCTAGTTACACCTATACAAACTGTTTGCTCGATCAATCGCTAGCGCTATTGCGGAATCACGTTTGCAGGATGTATCCGCGGCCGTGGCAGCCATCGGCCTGAAGGTCAGTGATCCAAATCTAGCTGAAGAGGAGGACTGCGCAACCCGAAAAAAGGGATTGTCGCACTGTAACAAGGTTATTCTATACTTGCGGTTTGTTTGCGCAAGGATTCGGCCGCCGATGAAAATGATGGTGAGATTGGAACCTTTCAGGACTGCGTGGGGTTGCAAGAGTTGCCAACCAAATGCTAGACCGCCCTTCCAGTTTGAGGCGCCCTTTTTGTCTGTGTTTGGACCCAAAATCGTTAAACAAAGGGCGCCGGATTTGGACTTCCCGTGGGATTATGCGCTAGCGTATAACCACAAATCTGTACGCGCAGAACCGGTTCACATATGCCAGGACGAGCGCTCCCTGATCCCCCTCGGCAGCATCAAGCCACCGAGCAAGGACGAGGAGACACCGGCTCAGCGCAACCTTTCTGCCGCGTTTGAGGAGGTGAAGGAGGATTTGTTTGGGGAGCAAGCCAACATTAGGGCGCTTGAGAGGGCCAAGTTGAAGGAGAAGTGCAAGGGGCGCGGCCGGGGACGGGGCAGAGGTCGCGGGAAACAACACCAGCAGGAAGCACCAACGGCGGCGCAGCCAGAACAGCCCTGCGAAGCTATGCCAGAAATCGCAAAAAAGAAGAAACAGCGGCCAAGCAAGGCCCAAGCAGCAGCAGAAGCAGCGCAGGCACACCAGGGCAACGAAGCTGAAGCAGCGCAGCCAAGCCAGGGCAACGGCGCTGTGACAAAGAAGGCAAAGCGCGCGAGGCTTGAAGCATCGCCAGCAGAACCACCTGCGCGCGCAGTGAAGAAGCCTAGGGCCGCGCGTGCAAAGGCAAAGGCGGAAGCAACCAATTCCCACAATGACGCGCTGCTCGCCACCCCACCGCCCAAGCCCAGTGTGAGCGCTGGAGTGGACACACCGACGCCTGTGACGCATCCAGATGCAAAGGCCTGGGTACAACACTCAATATCGCTTTGTGTGCAGCGCGTAAGTATATAGGAACCCGAACTGGACAACTCGGACTCGGAGAAGAACAAAGCGGCTGCTGCTGCGCGTGTGGCTGCCGCGCGTGCTGCGCAGGTGCGGGCGTCTAATAAAATTAATTTGTTGTGATGCGTATGGTGAACGGCACGCACGCAGACGCGCGAGTATGCAGTCAACTTTGCTTAGGACGATCTTCGTCAGGCGGCCGGAGAGCTTACCGGGGCGATACTTCTCGGATTGCACATGCCAGTGCCTGCAAATAACACCTTGAAGCAGTGGCTTGCCTGCAATTAGCTATAGCTAAGAGATCGCTATACACGATGATACACTTGTGGCGTTTCAGCGGAACTAGCATGCAAACTACCGCTTGCTGAGCATGATTACACACGCGAGTCCGCATTGTCATGATCATCATGTTCTTGATGAGGTCATACACAGTTCGACCAGACCAGGGACTGGATGCAAATAATTGCAGCATTGGCATCATCCTGAAGACTCGCTCTTTCTACGTGTACAAGACCCAAGAAAACGATTTCACGAACCTAGTGATGCAATACTTTGACATCGGTGTGTTTTGGCATGATTGGTTGCACTGTGATCCATGACTAGCACGAACTCAGGAACCTTACAAGCATTTATATCGCGTGCTATTGCCTGCGTTCAGGTGAACAAGAAGGGCGGCTCCAGTGTCAATTGGCGTCACAGAGGCTCTGCGCAGGCGCAACTTGGCAAGCAGGCGAACGCTGTGTGCGTGGTTTGAGTGATGGAAATGCGGCATTTGCCAGTAAGGTTTCAGATTTCGCGGTATCTTGCTAATTGGGTTCAGCCTGCAAATGCACCGACGAATTTGGATGAGTTTAGGAAGCACGCTCGAAGCCTGTTCCCACCGCCGCGAGTTTAGGCATATATAGGTTCAGCGCAAAGTGCTTCAATCCGGATTTGATCGAGCCGCAACAACTTGTTGCGTGTGGCTCGCGTTTTGTAGCAGCTCGGCATGGCGCATGGCCTTTTAAACAGTCCTGTTGTTTCACAATCGCATCAAATGACCTTTTTGTTTTTGAATATTTAATAGCAGCGCCGGTGAATTTTGGTTCAGCCTTGCAGCCAGTCGAGTTGTTTATTATCTCACACTGACTCAGTGTATTCTATGGGGTCTGCAGCCAGTTGCCGCACAACTGGAAGGGGGCAAACACGCATCTACGAGTTTTCCTCGCAATTGCCACACACCTTGCGCTCGCCTTGCAATTTCAATCGCAGCTTTCTGCACGGCAGCGCGAGCCACTGGATCGTGAAGTTCGATTTGAGTCACACATTACGAGCCACGAGCCATGCCGATGAGACGTGTGGTCGGCCCGCTGCAGCTTAGCCATACGGCTTTGCAATTGCTACTGCTGATGAAGGTGCCTATCGTTGTGTTTCTTAGCTGATTAGTGAGTTGCACGCACGCTTGTCCGGACCCTAAAGACTATTGACCAGGTTGCAGGCTTGTCACTATGTGGCTTCCTTGGCGCCCAACTCCAAGCGGGACTGACTTTCAGATCATGTTGTGCGAAGAAGCAAAGCGCTGACGTTTAAATTTGAGCACGTGCGTTATGTGTCTGGGTTCTTCGAAGCATGTGACGGACTTGGTTCCGTGCTCTATGTTCTGAATCTGGTTGGTGCTCTGCACGCCAGGATCTGGAAAATCTTGAGGTGTTTGCGGGAATTGGATCGATCTGTGGAATGTTCAGCACCCTGACGCACTTGTGCTGCGATTCAAATATCTTCCTGGCAAGACTTGAAGCTTGCTCAAAGATTTGTTCTCGATACTGGTTTGGGTCTGAAAATTGGCTAGGCGACAATGGATATGCCTCGTGTCTTGTCCAGCAACTAGAAAAGTATCACGCGCGTTCATATAGTTGAAATGCATACTAACCGCGACTTGCGTGCGTGTGTCTGAGGTCGAGATATGACCTGACTGACAATTCAACCTGCTGGAGATCAGCGGTTTTCTCGCTCTGCTCAAAAAGCTCCTCAGGTTACGGCCAGGGGGGTTAATGTGGGGAGGGAATCCTTGCTGCAACCAAATCTGGATGTCGAGCTCCGTGCACAAAAGAAGCCAATGGCAACCTTGGGGAGACACCACGCAGAAAAGCAGCTTGCTTGAAAATTAGGACACGCGCGTTTTGCAGTACTTTATTTGCAAGTTACATTGACGCTTCGAGTTCTGTGCTGGTGCTGTTAGGCGTTCAGCAAGCGAACATCATAAACACCCGCTTCACACTGGCTTTGCTGATTGGTTTGACCCGCAATGTCTTTACGGATATCGAACAACCTGGCAGCTCGCAGTTGAAACACCTGCCGTACCTACGGTACACTGCCCGTGTGTTAGCAGCTGCATCCAACGTTCGATGGATGCATCAGACCTTGAAGCTTGTCTTGCAAGTTGGGCTTCGATTCAAACAAGTCCAGGCGTATATGGTGGCATAATAAGTTTGCAGCGTTGTTGCATGTGTGTTTCTTTGCATCTAAGTTGGATGGGCCTTTGGGGCCACGCCAATCCAAAGGCTAGCTATGTGATGGGGTTTTCGCACCTTGGCTACTGCACCAGTTTCGACACTGTGCACATGTGTATACCGTTTTAACTGCAATCAACTAAGTCCCTGGGTGCCATCGCTGAGAACCACAATGACGAAAGCCAAACGTGCTTCATTCAAGAAGACATCCAAAGTCTTGGTGCGCAAACAGTTGAAGCGTGATGGTTCCGGACAACATGTGCCCGGGGCTGATTTGTACCAGATATATGATGAAATCAGGTAGACCTTGAATTCAACACTTGAGCAGTTGATCTTGCATTTCATTAAGGACTGGAACGAAGCTACTCCAGCAAAGCCAAGCGTACCCCAAGAACTTTGCCCGGGAAATCTTTCAATTGCATCAATCGAGAGAGGCCGCGTTCTTGAATTGTTTGTGTAGTCGCATACGTACTTTCTTGCTATAAGGGAAGGGACTGGGTGACCTTTAGATTTGTTTATAACCCCTAGCTCGGGAAGGAAAGGTCAGCCTCAGAAAACCATGTTTTCAAGGCCCATCAAAGTTGAAGCTCGTTTCATCAGGACCTCCTTCAAAGCGACCCCTGACTCAGCAGGTTCGTGAGCCACAGCTGAACTACAACGAGCTTAAGAACACCAAGCTTGAGCCTTGGCCCATACAGTTAAACCCAAGTGCCCAATCAAGGCTGGGCCTCCTTCATCGCCGGTTTCTCACATAGTTTCAACCCGCTGGGGGACCGCAAATGTCCTCAAAGAAAGTATGCAAACAAACTGTACGCTTTCCGGATCACACAGCAATGTGTTTTGCGTCGTCGTGCAAGGACTGAGAAGTTGATAGGTCCCCAAACAAGTATAACGTGTATTTTACCCAAATCTTGCCCGTCAACCCTGGTTGAAAAGCAGGGTCTTGAAAAAATTACGGTCCATCCACTCCATTCGGGCCCGCCTTCAACATTTCCGGCGCTCTGCCACCGCAAAGCGCCAAGGGCGCCTGGAGACACGGGGGTTTCCAAAAACAACATTCGGTATTGGGTAGTTGGAGGCTACGCGCAATAAGATTGAACTTTGTAGCGGGTGATGGGGAATGGGAATTCAAAAGCCGTCATTTTGAGAATCGGCTCAGGCAGTCCCCGGTACCTGGAGTGAGGGCGACTTCAAAGGTTTGACGGGCTTCCTGAAACAAGAAGCTGCACTGGGTGTGTTCACGCCCCTTGAGCTGGGCCGATGGTGAACAGGCTGAATTGGTCGGGGGGAGGCGTTTTTTTTCATATCGCTGATGCAATTGAAACATTATTGAAAGGTGAATCTCACGATTGAATGCCAACCCCAACTTGCAAGCGTTTGCCCTAGGCTTATACGTACAGTGTGGTGGCGCGCAGCGCCAGGCTTGCCAATTCATGGGATCACGCAACCCTGGATGCGGGTTCCGTTTTGTCCGCAAATCTAGCTTCCTGCATTTTAGGGTCCGCATGCTCCTGAGGTGTCGCGTGATTTCACGTGACTCTGCGTGACATTGCGTGAAAAAAACGCCCAAAAGACTTCATATTCGGTCCTTACGTGAAATTCGTGATTCTCCGTGAAACCGCGTGATTTCGGATATCTCATGACCCTCGCTATAGAGCAACATTTTAGATCCAGCTAGTTGGCACTCGTGATTTGTTCACCCTGGCTGTTCTCACGCCGGCAATGGGGAAAAGGGCAGCCGCTACCCGGCCTGCTTCGAACATACCCCCGGAGTTGCAGAAGCAAATTGATCTTGCAAAGCAACTTCACAAGCCAGTGGCAACACCTTCGCGCGGGGCGCCCTCGCCCTCGGAGAGCTTCAGCAAGTCTGACAAGTCTGCAGTGCTTTTGAAATCCCCGGAAAAGAAGAAAGCCAAGCTTGCCGACGACGCGCAGCTGGACAACAAGCCGACTTTGCGCTGGGGGCAATCGGGCACCGATGTGGAGTCGCAGGTTCCGGACGACGAGCAGCAACTCAACTGCGATTTCTGCGGCTTGCATGGCTATGACATGGGCGGCGCTACACCGTGGATCCGCAAGGCAAGGCAAACATGTTCTCGATATGTTGTTTTTCTTATGAACGCACGCGATTGCGAAAGACGGTGTCTCCCTGCAGGGCTGCGAGATCTTCTGCAGCAACACGTGCTACGAGCAGGTGGTTGCCGACGAACGGGCGAAGGCTGAGCAGAGGTTGAAGACCATGATCAAGGAGAAGCGCAAGGCCTCAGCGCAGAAGGCTAAAAAGGATGAGCAAGCGCCGGTCATCGAGATCAAGGACACGCCAAGCATGGAGGAGATCGGCAAGGCGCTGGCGGAGACGCCTACACAGCCTGACGAAGTTGCAGACGAAATGCAAATCGAGCAGGGTAAGGACGAGACCATGAACGCGGAGACGGGCACGACCGTCGAGCAGAAGGGTGGCACCCTGACCGAGCAGCGCAAGGACAAGAACGCGGAGACGGGCACGGTTGAGAGCAACGCGGCGGCGCATGTCGAGCAGAAGGGTTGCACGCTGACCGAGCAGGGCAAGGACAAGAACACGGAGACGGGCACGATTGAGAGCAACGTGGCGGCGCATGTGGAGCAGAAGGGTGGCACGCTGACCGGGCAGGGCAAGGACGAGACCATGAACGCGGAGACGGGCACGATTGAGAGCAACGCGGCGGCGCATGTCGAGCAGAAGGGTGGCACGCTGACCGAGCAGGCCAAGAACACGGAGACGGGCACGATCGAGAGCAACGCGGCGGCGCATGTCGAGCAGAAGGGTGGCACGCTGACCGAGCAGGCCAAGGACAAGAACGCGGAGACGGGCACGGTCGAGAGCAAGGCGGCGTCGCATGTCGAGCAGAAGGGTGGCACGCTGACCGAGCAGGGCAAGGACGAGACCATGAACGCGGAGGCCGACACAATCGACGGCAAGGCGGTGGTGGAGACGCCTACGGAGCACAAGGGCGCCGCGCCGGCAGTCCCTTTGGAGCGCAAGGGCAGCCTCAAGCTACTACGGGACCGCCTTCACGAAGTACACGAGAGCAGGAGCTCATTCTTGCAGCTGATGATTGCGGAAGCCATCAAGATGGCAGCAGACGCCCCGCAGTTCGAGGAGCATCTCTCCAGACTGCAAGAGACGCAGAAGCTACTAAATTTGCAGGAAGAGGACCTGTGCGTGGAGTTCGAGAAGCTATCGTTGGAGCAGCCGCCGGTTGATGTGGAAGCTGTGCGCAACTCGCTTGAGCGGGCCTCAACACGCGAGATTAACGGCACGGATGACTCTTCAAAGAAGCAAGCCGCGGCAGACACAGAGGCAGCGAATTTTTACATGTGTTTATATTTAGCGCCGTTTCTGGCAACAAACCCATGCAGGCAGAGGAAAAAGCCAAGGAAGCAAGGAGGGCCTACATGAGGTTTTACAGATCAATCCGCCAACCGGTTTTCAAATTAACACGTTTTAACTGTGTGATCGCAACTATTTCCTTTTCCCTAGCTAGCTGGTGTGTTTGTGGAAGCGCCGTATTTTTCTTTTAAGGTCATCCAGATGTACCTGCAGAAGTGGCCAAGCAAGCCTTTAGCTATGATGAGCAGGGCAACGCGAAGCCGCGCAAGGGGGCGCCTATGAGGCAACTATACGAAGCGTTCTTGAGCTCCCACGAGAACTGGCAGGAGTCCCACATAGTGCTCAACGCCAAATCGTCGAGTACTTCGCGGCGTTTTGGCAGCTACAGGTGGCGCAAATTCAGCGAGATTGCTGCGGAGTTCGGGGAGGGCGTGGCCCTTGAGATGCAGGAGTTTACCCCACGTGTGCGTAGAAACACATAAACAGTTCTCGGTCGCTGTCAAATGCTTGAAGCCCGGTCAGGAGTACAAGAAGTCCCAGGGGGCAAAGTGGTACAGAGTGCACCCGGATAGGCCCACGGACCCCAATTGGAGCCTTCTCAAAATCTTTGATTCTGCCCATGAAGAACAAGCCAGCGAAGATGAGATGAACTACAACTTCACCAGCGGGGGGAATCTCGATGCCGAAGGGACCAACAACATGACGCGCCTTAGCTATATACACATGCATATGTTTCGTGAGTATCACGCGGATGCGGTCCCAGCCCTCGTGTTGCCCAGGCGGCGCCTCATCGAAGATCAAGACGCCCGCCAAGACGGGAACGCTGGCGGCCTTGCCGGCGACAAAGTGGCCGGCGCCGGCGGGGAGCCGACTGGGGTCCCCGGGGTGGGGGGCAACAAGATCGATAAGCCTGCAAGAAAAGCCAAAGAAAAGACTGTGAAGCAACAGGCGCAAGGTTTGCTGAAAACAACGGCAACCAAGATCACGGAATCAAAATGCTGGCGGAGCAAAATGCAGGAAGCAGCGGTGCTGCTCGGCTAAGAGCAAACTGTTGTTTACCGGTCTGAATGTTTGCGTTATAAACCGGCTCAAATCTCGACGGCAAAACCGATCCCAGGCCAGCGAACACGATTGAGGCCCTATTGAAGGACATTGATGGCCCTGCCTCGGACATGCAGACATCCTACGTCAATTTGGAAACGAAGGTGCCATGGTTTTTTCAGCATGTTTGTTGAAGTATCACACGCAGCATGAACTAGGCCGTACTGCTTGCCAAAAAAACACTTGTTGAATGCATATCTGATGAAGGTCTCCGAGGTGAGGACGGACGAAGATATCACGACTGCTTGTGAACTGGTGACAGCTGCGTGCTCGCTATCAGAACGCAGTTGTTTGTTGCCGGAAATTCATCGCAAAGCCAAAGAGTGCTGCCAAGAAGGCTGCTGCAAAGCCAAAGGCATAGTGTCGCGTACTATGCGATAGCATTTCAAGTTTCCTGCAACCCCAGTTGTGCTTTCATGTTGATGGGGACCCAGGCATTTGCTTTCGATTGCTGCAACTTTGCAACTGTGCACCCTAGCATATTTGACATGTAAAACTGTGAGACTAGTCTTATCATGTGGCCTGGTGCCGACCTGAAAGCAGGGGCAAGCTTGCTTAGACTCAGGGCCTAGGGTGTGCCCTGGACGGCAAGGCTTCAGTATTTTCGTAGCAGGGTTGAAACTTGGCTCATTGCAGCGCCGTGGTCTAAAAAAGATAGCCAACCGCTTGTGTGCGAGCAAGCCTGGCCTCTGGCTTGAAGTTGCTGTGCATCGCTGGCGCCACTCCTGGCCGAACGAGTTTGCATTCAAGCCCGGCCGATACGCAGGTGGCGATGCGCTCCCGAACAAGATTGGCCTAATTCAGAAGCGACTGCTTGCCGGGGCTGGAGCTGGAGTAACTCGAAAGCACACGAGTGCTGTTTTCAATCCCCACCAGTGCTGTTTGCACGTTTGACGACCGTTCACACGCAGTCACAAACATTTACAAAACCAAGGAGTGGAGCTACGTTGCTGCTCAAGACATTGCAGAGTGCATTTCCTTGGATCTTTAGCCTGCATAGTAGAGTGTGTGCAAGTGCCAGTTTGTCATACACACTTCCGCCATGTGCTTTCTGCAATGAGGAACTTGGTGAACAACTCGTCCCTGAAAGCGTTGAATCTCTGGCCCGTTGTGGAGCCCGGGGGGCGCAATCTGGTCACATGCCGCGGGATGTGGGCAGATTGATGGAAAAGAACAGCGACCTAGACAAGGAGCCGCTTGAGACCAAACCCCAGCACCGATTTTACAAGTTGTGGAGTTTGCATTGATGACCATCACACACTCTCGAAAAGGTAATTCTTACGAGTTGTGGGAGTACAAATCGGGGCCAGGTTGCTATTGATTATAGATTCAGGGACGAGACCGAAGCTTGCAGGTGCCTATGCACACGGTCGCCTTGGCGATCAAAGATATAGAAAACCCTGAACAGCATGCCAACGTGCGCACGCCGCTGGTCTCAGCTATCACTTGTGGTTTAATTTGTTAGTTATAAACAAGCTTTGACCATTTCCCACGTTTCTCCCAAGCCGGCGCCTGCATGTTGAGGACCCTGCCAATCATCGCCCCGCATGAGCTGACACCTTGGCTTATTCGCAACAAGCTCATCCGGCTGGACAAAGGCGGGGGGAGTTGGCCAGACTTAAAGAACCCGTAGTTTGCCAATTTGTTGTTTGTTGCTTAGGCGAAGCGATCGATTTTTGGACCCATATGAAAAAGCACAATGTCGAGTGGGCGCAAGATGTTGTACCTGGACAAACAGCTTTCTATCCAATATCTGTCTATGGAGATGACGCCCGGTACACCGACACCGGAGAAAAGATCCTGACTATTCTGGTTAGAGCCTGAACCGAACATATTTGCCTTACTCTTTGTAGTATAGCTATACGTGTAGATGCTATATGGTACAATTTCATCAACCGTATTGTCTTAAAAGTTTGCTGCGCTGAGGTTACCCTTTATGGGATACTCACAAGAAATGAATTTGGAAGTCACGATTTCCGGTGTTCTGCCTCCACATGCAGAAATCATTGGGAAAAGAAACGTTGGCGCCGGTGTGGCGCTTCCTGCAGTGGTCGATCAACTGCCTTTACAAGAACGAGCATCCATGCAGGGATGTAGATGGCAAAGCCTGGGACCCACAATTGGCAGGTACCCCTTTGTTCCCTGGCGAAGACCACCGTTTCAGGCTCACAGAAATTCGTGGAGATTGGAAGTGGCTCCAGGAGACTTGGAACATCAGAAGTCACTGGCGGTCAGACCGGGTGTGTCACCGATGTCGGGCGACCAAATGCACTACATGTCCGCTGTACAACTTTGATGAGAACCCTGCTTGGGCCGCAACCGCATTGAATTTTGAAATGTTTATGGACGAAGAGATTAAAATGGCCGATCCCCACTTGAATTCCCTGCTTTGGTGCCACGGATTTCACTTCCTTATGCTGCGTCCGTGCAGTATGCACGCGATCCATTTGGGGGTCGGTTTAGACTTGAATGGGTCAACGCTGCGGACACTGCTTGATCACGGTGTTTATGGGCCCCCTCCTTTGCGCCAGCAACTTGCAACAGCGTGGGCGAGATTCCGGGAATGGCGCTACGTGCATGGGATTGCTTGCAGTCAGCCGCAGTTCCGCCCCTACATGCTTGTTTCGAGCCCGGATGACATGTGCCTCCTACGAACAAAGGTTTCTTGTTTGCAACATCCCTGAAGTGAACGCATGAGAATTGCTAGATCTCTTGCGCTTGCCACGAGGCTTACAACTCGAGAGTAATCACAAGCTTTCTGGCACACGACGCCTGCGCGCTGGTAAAAGACATGAACAAGCTCAAAGACATCGCGCCAGAGGATGTTGACATGATCCGCGAGACGGCCCTCTGTGTGTACAGATTTCATGAGCTCTACTGCCGCACTGAGGCGGGCGACCGCTTGCTCACTCAATCAGAGCCCTGGCTCAATTTGTGTGGGTTTGAGGGCTCAAGCGTCCACTGAAAAATATACAGCACAAACAGTTTGAATGACTTGACATTGACTCACTGGGCACCCCGGCAATTCAATTCAGCGATGATGAGGCAAAAGGCAGCTCATCGCAGCTTGAAATTGTGGCTGGTTTCTCACAAGACCGTGTTTTTTGGAACGGGGGGCCTATTTCAGAATAGACCTTTAATTTGGCTCTGCCAGCACGATGAACACCGTATCTGCTTTTGGGAAATGTGGATGGGCCCTGCCGGGTAAACCCCCAAAGAAGCACCAATTCTGATACACTCTTTCAGGGCACATGCAACATTGGTGCCTTGGTACTTGAGGCAGCAAATGGCATCTACGAGGCTGGCATGGCAGGGCTGCAAAGCTATTTGAAACTGGCGCGCGCGGCTGCCTCTCGCAAGATGAGGCTTGGCGAAGACAAACTAGAGCGCGATCATGAAACCAACTTTGCAGGTATAACGTTGGTGCAATGATTTTCTAAACAACCAAAATCAAGAGTGCTGAAGGTTGGGATCCCCTGGAAATCAACATGCAAAAAGACTCCCCCTAGCGGAAGTTCTTTTATGGGGCTTGGGCCTCGGGGTCAATGTTAAATTGCAGCCGTCCCCCCCAAACAACAAAAAGACAACAATGGTCGATGTTTAAAAGAAGTTATAACGTTGTAAAAAAAAAACAACAACAACAACCGATATCTAAGGATGCGATGGCAGATACGCCCAAAGCACCATCTAATGCACCACATGCTGCGAGATGTCAGGGATGCGTGTTGCCTGTCAGCATGCAAGGCGCATCAAAACCGTTCACATGTCCGAACGGCTTGATCAGGCTACAATTTCAAACGGTACCACTGCTATAGAGACGAAAGCACTATGCAATTCATCAAGCGAGCCCTGGCGCGGTTAAACGCAGTCTGCAGCATCAACACGAGCAGTGCGACAATCAAAGGCCATGACCAATCTCAGGCATTGCAGCTTCTAGCCAGAGATCCACGATGGAGAGAACAATTATGCAAAAATGGTGGACAAGGTGTGGGGGCGGGGGGTACACCAAACTTCAAGCGCCTACCCGCCCAGGTTGGGCTGCAACTACAAGGAGATCAAAAACCGCTTGCAGCTGGCGCCCTTGGAAGCCTGATGTGTGCCTGCACGCATGAGACGGTCAATTAGTTAATTTGCGCACGCTATCGCGCGCTTGTCTTGGCGCCCTATTGCCCCATAAACCCTTTAAAAGCAAGGTTGCATCAACATTGTACTTGCATTTGGGGACCAGAGGCGCAATTCAGACTTTGCAACCTACGTTAGTCTGCATGCAAGAGCTTCAAAAACAGGCTGAGCGTACCATGGCGAGGGGTGAGGCTGTGTGCGGGCGTGCCCGCATCATTCATCTACCAGCTAAGACCCTTATATGTAGGAACATTTTTTGGTTCCCTCAAATCCAGGGTCTTTTCTAAGACCTTCATATTTGAGGTCTTGGGCTCCCAGGGGTCTGACATTCACTCACTCACTCCGCACTCCTCTCGGCTTATCGGATCAGGTGCACAGGTGCAACCCGCAACCGCAAGCTGAAAACATGGCACCACGAGGCTAGCCTCTTTGACTATCAACCTAATATCGACGCCATCTGAATCAAACCCAATTAGTCAGGGGGTGGGGGGCCCTTCCAAAAAGTGGTCTGATTCCGGACTAGGGACCACCCCACTATTGATACACTGGGGTTGATTCATATGGGGCCAACATTCATCTTGGTTGACGTTGGAAGGTTTAAATTTTAGCAGTTAACTAGTGATTTCAACCGCTAAACCACAATAATCAAACATGGGAAAAATGTGTCCCCATGCAATGGGCATGGAAGCTCAAGCTCTGTACGAGACCCGCTCGAGAAGCTCAGCCGGAACTCGTTTAAACCCTCACTCGATGGCAGCCAGCGCCCAGCTGGCGGCCCGAACCGAATCCAAGATCCCTCCCAAAAAAGTCAACGGTGAGCTGGTTTTGCTCAGTTGCAAAAAGTGCAGACCCCCTTTCAACCAACCACATCACCTCGCTTCCTCAGTGGCCATGGGAATAAAGGGGGCATCCTTTTTTGGTTGGTTGACTTTACAGGGGAACCCTTCCCCACCCCAAAACAAACCAAAACCAAAAAGGGTACCACTGGGCAACTGGGCTTCACACCAGGTGCAAACGGTCCAGCTTGCTTCTCGTCATTGCTGGACGCCCTGCACTTATGATTTCCGAGGGAGAGTGATCACTTTACGTTCCAAGGGAAAGTGATCAGATCACTTGGTTGCTTGATTGTTTGGTTGGTTGGTTGTTCGCCTGTTTGTTTGTTTTTGGTTTGTCTGTGTGTTTGTTTGTGTGGTTTTATTTTTGTCTGGGCAATTGTTTCCAAGGGCATTGCCTGCTCGGTTCCAGTCAAACCACCAGCTCAAGGAAAGTCCACGTTTCCAGACACACCTGGGCGAATCGCCTTCATCTCGCCATCTTGCCCTCAACTCTACCAAATGGGGGGGGGCGCTTCTTCTAGGTCCTCCAGTAGAGAGGTTAGAAGAAGGGTACCCGTTTTTCTGTTCTTTATTTTAGTATATGAACCCTCCCCGAAAAAAAAGGGTAAAAGGGCACTGGGGGACCTTGTTTACCAAATGGCGGGTCGCTTTTTTGCTGAAACATCCCCCCAAACGGCACGCGAATGGCGCCACCCAGTTCGTCGCCACTCGAAACCGCCACCCCGTCGGGTCTGGCCGCGCCTGTGTTGTTGAAGCACTTCCGCACAGAGTTGGGCAAGCCCTCGGTCCACTCCTGGATCCAAACCACTGCTGCACTGGCTGACAAAACCGTATGGGTTGCCAAGTGCCGGGCTTCTCTAAACCATGACACCAATGATTGAAACCCAAAGGGAAATGGACGAAGGGCCTTTAGGTCCTCCAGTGGAGAGGATAGAACAAGTTGGTACCGGATTGTTTTTTTATTGTATTTTTTCTGTAGAACATATTTTAGTAGGGGAACCCACCCAACCAAAAAAGGGGTGAGAAAGGGCACTGGGGGAGCTAGTGCTGGCTGAAAACCAAATCGCCTGCCGCGAAGACAAGTTCTTCGCAGGGGGCCAAGAGTTTCCAAAGGTTATCACAGCAGTGGGGTAGACCAACCAGTCTCATTCAACAGCAGCCCCAATGCGTCGTTTGTCAGGTTACCCCGCTTTGGGCTTGGCTGAAAGGAAGAACACAAAGAACCAAACCCATTCAATCCCCAAAATGGGGATTGCAAACCCCCACCCTGTTTTGCATATTGTAGCAAAATAGCAGGCCACCAGGTCGTTTCAATAGGATGCTGTCTCGACAGGAACGAAACCTATGTGAATCAAACACAGCCCTGAGCATGTCTCTTTTCAGTCAACCACCAGTAGCAAGAACCTTCCTGGACCTTCTCACTTCCAGAGTGGTCAGAGCAATTGTCCAGACTTGTCTTAACACCACGATGATCTTAAGATGTCAAAGTCCGGAAACTGGGGAAGAGAGACCCTCCGCTGCAGATGAACATGGAACCCGAAAAGACGGTCGGTCCCAACCAAGTTTGCTCGAACAAACTCATGTTGTTGTTGGTTCCACGTGAATGCGCAGCGCTTTCTTGTTCTCACATTCTGTTCAGGGATCATTTCCTTCCGAACAAAATGCAAGCTTTCGGGGAAATGGGTGGTTTCTAAAGAGACCCAAAGGGTCCACGTCCCAGTTGAGGAAATACTTAGAGCCCTTTTTACCTGCCGAAAGCAATCCTTGGAAGTACTTGGACCCTCCGGGAGAAGGACAACTGGATAACAATCCTTGGGAAAACAATGGTTTTATGAACCCAACCGTTGTTTCAATGGTGGCAACTGACCTCCAGGGATAAACCATCCAACTGGTTTAAGGGGACCAAAGCCGGGGTTCATTCTCACATTCCCAACCTATCGCACCAGCAAGGGGACATAAAGGAATACCAAGCGACCTCGCAAAGCTGACCCCTGATGAAAACCCCTGCCCAGTTATTAATCAGAGGGTTTCCCCGGAAAAAAAGAGGGATTCCCCGCTAAATCAAGGACACGCTTTATAACAAGTGGGGTTTATGCATTAGGGGTTGACATTTAAAAAATATGAGATTGGTACAATCTAGGGGACGCTTCCGCATTCTTTCCAGGGATCCTTCTTCCCAGAAAACCATCAGAACCCCAGGGGAAACAGCTGGTTTTTGAAAAGAGCGATGGTCAAAAATAATGGAAAATATTGGAAAAGGAATCAACCCCTAGAACAACCCCCGGTTCTTCCTGTTCCTGCTTCTCTTAGACAAACAAAAACTTCCTTTGCGCTCCTCTCCCCCCAAAAAAAAGCAAACGGCTTCCTGTGTGCTCCTCTGGGCTTCCCTTGAAAAACTATGGGGAGGTTTCCTCCTTACTGGACAACCTGCCCGACTCGACTCGACTCCTGCAGGAAGGAGAGCTTCTTGGGTGCTTGCACCTGCGGCACCAGGTTCTCCTTCAGCTCCTCCCAGTCCTTCCGCCAGAACCCGAGCGGGTTTTTCCGGTCAGGGGTTGAAAAAACCGCATGGTTTTAGGGGAAGCCAAGAGGAACACAAAGAAAGCCGATGGACATTTTGGGGGTCCCTGGAGTCCCTAGTTTGCTTCCTCCTGTACGACAAACCCGCAAGAATATTAAAAAAAACAACGCCAACAAGGCCCCGGACCATGGGAAAAAAGAGTGGAGGAGGAAAAAATACCGACCTGCCGGCCGAATGAACCCACAAAAAAACGCGTTGAGCCCGGGAACAGAGCAAACTGGTATGACCCAGCTGGTACCCTTGCAATTTGTTTGGGACACTCCCTGGGAATCCACACGAAGAAACAGCAAACAGCTGCTTTGATTGACGGCGCCTTTGGAGAGCATGAACTGGTTTGACTGTTCAACTCGTAGAATGGAATGCCATAGCCCAACAAAGAGGCCCTGCCAAAGAGGTCCACAAGGTGATGTTTACACCCAAAAACGGAAGAAGTTGAGGCCCAGAAACCGGCCCTTGACGGGAACAGGTGCCATTCAGCGCCTGGTATCAGAGTCGATTGCATCTTTCCAAGGCCCGGTTAAACCTTTCCAGGTGGGCTGCTTGGTTTGGGGCAGAAGCTGAGCCCTGCAACAAGTCAACTGAAAGGGGATGTCCCTTGAGGAAGTTGACCATCGTCCTACCTTCCCACAAGTGTCTTCCGTCAGGGAAAAGTGTGATACAAGGGCCGAAAAAAAGGAATGAGGTTGTACAAGGCACCTTAAACCCAACTTAAGTCACATGGGAGACCTAGGTGCGTATTCATTTAGACCCCTATAAACCTTGCTGGTGCTCAATTGGGAATGTGGGAATGAACCCAGGGGGCCCCTATTAAAGGAACCATAGGGGGTGGTGAATAAATCAGGTATTCCCCTTTTTTCCGCTACCAACTTTTTTCTGTAGAACATATTTGAGTAGGGCAACCCTCCCAACCGAAAAAGTTGGTGAGACCAGGGCAGCTAGCTGGGGGACCTCATAATCATCGCTGTAGTAACTTGCCATTTTTTTGGCCAGGTAAACTCCATCTGAATTGCCCAGTGCGCCAAAAAAGTTGGGAGAGAAGGGCGCCTGGCTGGGGGACCTAGCGCCTCCCAATCGCCCCGTTTGGCGCCCCTCCCCCCCTCCCCGCCTCCACCCCTCCCCGCCTCCCCCCACCCCCCCTCCCCCTCCCCGCCTGCCCCCCTCCCCCTCCCCGCCTGCCCCCCTCCCCCTCCCCGCCTGCCCCCCTCCCCCACCCCCCCCCCCCTCACCCCGTTGATCGCGCCTGGTGCTGCTCCATGAAGGCCTTGTGGTCAAAGGCGCTCAGGCCGTCGCTGGCGTTCCAGGGGCCCGCCTGGAAAACGACGCGCCGTACCACGTTTTTGTTGTTTTTTCCTGGGGAGGAGATGACTCCGGTGCCCAGTGGATTTCCATGGGAAAAAATGATCATCCGATGTCCAAAAAAAAAAACGGAAACAAGGGGCGGAATCCACTGGGCCACTGGGTTTGACCCGATTTCTTTCAGCCGAGCCAAACATGACCCCGATATCTCACTTCCGCCTCTGAACAATTTGTGGCCGCTGGCACCGAACCTGAGTCAAACGTTTCCAAGCCGGGGCGAAGAGGGCCTCGAGCCTCAAAGATCCACTCGCGGGAAAGACCGCGCTGAAAGTTTGCCTTTCTCAAGCCCAAGACCCAACGCAAATCTGACAAGTGTTGAACCCCACCTTCAGAACGGAGGTTGGTTGCGGTCTGGGCCTTCCTGACTCCCGGAAAAGTTCTGGATTTTAAGCTCTTGCCTGGAGAAACATCGAAGGATCAAGTCTACAAAACGGTTTCGATGTGCTTTTTGTGGATTTCACCCATTCTTGTCCCTGTAGTTTTTGTTTGATCTTTTTGGTACTCTTTCATCCCTTTCCTTTCCTAGATCAAGGGGAAGGATCAATTTAAAAGCTTCCCAACGAGTCCTTTGCACAGCTTTCGCCTTGCAGTTGTAGATGCCCACATGGCGCCCGTAGAGCCTTCCGCCCTCTGCATGCCAGCCCATCTGCGGAGAGGAAGCGCACGACTCGGTGGGTCTTTCTTGGAGGGAACTCTTCTAGAGGTTGTAACAGACAGCCAAAGGGAACTGACTTTTAGAGACAGAACCATATTTAGGCATGCATGGGTAAAAACTGGGAAAGCGCGGTCCTCAACCATGTCCAAAGTGGATTTAGCCCTCCCACATGGCATGTTATTTGGGGTCCGAACTGTTGTGGCACTTTAAGTGTGGAAGACATATATATATATATATATAGTATTCACCGAATCTATCCTGTAACTTAGAGACTTAGTTGTTGCCTGGAACCATTTGTGCATGGCCCATATTTCTGTCCTTCTTGAGGCTCGGCCCCTTTGCACTTTGGCTTGAAAGGTCAACCAAACGGCTAGCCTCAAAAACTCCCCTGAAAAAGGCTCTCAAGATGTGAATTTGGACCAACCAACAGGCGGTCCACTATTTTCAGAATATGTCCCGATTGAACATCACCCTACGAGGACAACTCCCTTTGAATCAGCCCATCACAATGCGTCTAAACGAGGCACAAGGGGGTGGACGTGCATAAAGCCGAAGACTTGCACAATGCACTGTCAACATAGCAAGGACCTGCCCGAAGTGAATCAGAATCCCCCTGCCAGTTGCGACCTACTCGATTTTTAGAGCGTGCCCGCAATGAACTCTTGGCAACGCCGCTGGATCCTTTTCCAATTTTGGGAAACACCCTCCTCATTTGTCACTGGACTAAAGTCAGCTGGCTTCCATGAGGTAATCTATGCCAAGAGCCTTCATCAAACTTGAAATAAATCAAGCACGGGGCTCTCACAATACCGTCCGGAAAACCAAGACAGAATTTGCAATGAAAGAACACCCACATTGAAATGGGTATAAGTTTCAATTAGGGACCCTTTGGTGGACATCATTTAAGGTGGGTATTCATATGTCCACCAACCACTTTTCAGGGGATTCCCGGCTAAAATTCATAGCCACATTTGCCTCCGCTAACTGTCAGAAGGTCGCGATTCGATCTGGGCAACCCCATCGGTTCCCAGCCTCGGCAGTGCTCAGTTCAGTCTCATTGCACTGCTGCAGGGAACAGCCGATGGTCCCCGGGGCACACTTCTTCTTGGGCGGGGGGACAAAGTGGTAGGGGTTCAGCATCTCCTGCGGTCGAAAGAAAAGCAAACACCCCTTGGATACCTTCTAGGTCCTCCTGTAGAAAAGTTAGAATAAGGGTGCCCTTTTTTTGTAGTCCCTCCCCCAAAAGAGAAATGGTAAAAGGGCACTACTGGAAAACCTAGCCTTGGATACCCTGGAGGGGAGACCTCTTGGCACCAGCAGCAGCAGCAGTTTCGCTCAAGGCTCCTCCTCCTCCCCTTGGGGGTGGTGCAAGGCACAAACGTTGTTATGGATCAGGGAGCTCGAGGAACACTCCAGTGGTATGCAGCCGCACTTGTTCAGGCCCCCGACGATGGAGGCGAAGATGAAGGCCAGAAGCACATCCGACCTGAGAGCGCTCCGAGCACCCGGAAAAATGGAGAAAAAAAAACGGCGGAAAGCTGGGCCTTGGAAAAGGGAAATAGGACCCAAAACCCATTCTCTACCCGTATAAGGTCAGCTTGGGAGAAACCTGGTCACAGCCAAAGTGAAGCAAAGTCGTGGCTGACCAGGAAGAAGAGTTCCCTGTGAAACAAACGCCCTCGAACAGGAGTTGATCAATTGAGCCCCTCCAAAACAGTTAAGCACACAGGGGCCACAGGCAGTGCCAGTGGAAACAAACATCTACATGCTTTTTGGAGGTGGAGCAGAACAGTTGGGGCAGACCTCCAAACATTTTTTGCACTGCGTCTCTCCCTCCCACAGTGATTGCCCGGTCAAACTCATGGGTTTGCCTCTCAGATGTTCAGTGGCCATGGGAAAACAAGAAGAAACAAAAAGGCACCCTTTTTTAGTTGGTTGACTTTAAAGGGACACCCTTCCCACCCCTGAAACAAGGCGGCACATGTCACATGGCGTCCCTCTTTCGGCTTCTTCTACCGCTTCTACCTAGGTCCTCCAGTAAAGAGGATAGAATAAGGGTACCAACTTTTGTCTGTAAGCCTTTTTAGTAGGGGAACCCTCCCAAAAAAAAGGTGAAAGGGCACTACTGGGGGACCTAGGAACAGAAAGCCATCACCAAACTCGAAGATGGATCCAACTCGGAGCACCTTTCTCCAATGTCCCATTGGAGGCTTTTTTTAGTTTTCTCCTTCCCTTTTGTCTCAAGCCATCCAAAATTCTCAGATGGCCATGGGGCATAATCTATGGCTCCATTTTGGGGTGGATGAACATCCATTTGCCACCTATTTTGATGTTCACCAGGGGCACAGGGTTTTGACCCAACACTCAGATCGCCATGTCCGGGTCGCCCGAAGGGCGACAGCATCAGGAAGAAGAGCGGCGCCAGGATGGGGCACAAAGGCACCAGGCCCAAAGACAAGCCCCCCTCGGCCAAGAAAAAACGATTCGCTGCGTCCTTTTGGTTTCTGTTTGCACTCGAGGTCCTCCAGATTTGAGAGCTTAGAATAAGTTTTTCTGTAGAACATATTTTAGTAGGGAAACCCTTCGAACCAAAAAAGGGGAGAGAAGGGCACCTGGCTGGGGACCTAGCACCCAAAGGCTTGCGACAACCCGAACAAAATATGTGCCTCAAAGCTTTGGGGGAACTCTCATGCCAAAATCGGAAACCACACCCCGAGAACCCGCGTCCGTTGAGGTCACGGGGATCCGAGTCTCGGCTGTCTCCGAGGCGCGGTAAAGGCGGCGCCCCCCAGCGCGATGGTTTCGCAAGTCGCCACGAAGGCGGGGCCGAGGATCATAGTGTTCTGCACCGTCTGGCGCTGGGGGGCGTGGGGCGTGGGGTGGGGGTGGGGAGGGGGTGGGGGAGCAGAGCGTGGGCTGGGGGTGGGGGGTGGGGTGGTGGGCCAGGGTGGGGTGGGGTGGTGCGGTGGGGGGGGTGGGAAGAGGCGAGTTCCTGTCCGCAATCGGGGTTAAGAGGAAGAAGAAGAGAATTGCGACTGTCTGTTTGTGTTTTGGAACTGGTGGGGTTCAGCATCTTGCTTTTTGGTGATCCGAGTTTGGGTTTTCAGGAATTGGGCACTCATACTTGAGGTTACAACCAAGGTCACAAGTGGGGCTGGGGTTCGTGCCCCATGGTTAAAAAACACTGCTAACTTGAACGCCCAACGTATTTGAATGGACAAAATCGATTCTGGTGATCTCAGGATTCCAATCAGGATTCCTCCATCCCAACTGATCTGGTAGATGTTTTCTCCAGAACCTCAAAAAGTGGCTCAAGTCCAGGAACCCAGGAACTTTTGTACCTGAAACTTCAGCATTCCCTTCAGAATGGGGTTCTAGCCCCAAATCATGAGGTGAAATTCATCATGTGTCAGGGAATTTGTTGAGGGTCTTGGTAGCCCTTTTGGCCGCTGGTTTGTTTGAAACTCAACTTGGTTGCTGTTGACCCCCTGCAAAAAGTTGACAACTTGTTGGGGGTTTAGTGGAAAATGCCTTGATTTCAACCAAAAAGGTAAAGTCTAAAGATCCGTTGCCCAATAGCAGTCAAGATAGATGCCAGGAAGTGAGGTTTCAGCGTCGCCTCAGTGAGCATAGAGGCGCCCAAGGCTGCGGTAAAAAGCATTTGGTTCGAGGAGGCGTCGCATCCGCAGCCATAACCCACTGGGCAGGGGTTGTCCTCGTTCTCCTTGCAGTCGCCTCGGAAATCAGAGAACGGCTTGGTGGTTTCGTTGTTGCTGGTCTTTAAATTGTTGTGGTTTGTTGTGTTGCTTGCTTTGTTTGGATGTTGGTTGTTGTCATTTGTTTATTGATTTTTGTTTGCTTGCTTGCTGGTCTGTTTGTTTCTATGTTTAGTTTGTGCTTTTGTCTTTTGAATTTGTTTGCATTTTCGAGGTTGTTTCTGTTCTGCTCTTTCTCCGGCTGGCTCGGTTGGTTGAATGCTTGGATGATTAAACCAACAAATGTACAGGCCAGGCATAGACTCGCAGCAATACGTGCTTGTTTGCTGGCTAAAAGGGAACACAAGGACCCCCCCCCCACGCACCCCCCCAAACCAGAAAAACAAACATAAGTAAGCTAGTCATGGAAACACGATGCGCTCGTATGTTCGGCTCAGCTTGGTTGGTCAGTGGAATGGTTCAATGATGGTTGGTCGAAGACTCCAACGCACCTTAAAGCAGGCCACCAACAATGACACTCTGCTAACCAGGGTGCTTTTGTTGTTTCAAGTTTGATGGGGGGAGCAAGTGTTTTCCTTTCTTCTGCGCATTTGGTAATTGAGTTGAGCTAGCGCAAAGAACTGTGTGGCCAAACTAAAAACAAACAAGCACAACACGGGGAACCATGCACGACACACAAGGAACCAGCTTCTTTTGAGTGACCTATTTATTTTTTTATGGATTTGATGTCCTTTTCGGCAAAAATGGTCATGTAACCGAATTTCAAGACGTCATTTATTTGTTCACTTAAGCGATATCATCGTGACCCAAGAGTACCTCGATTCACCTCCGGGCAACAGTCAAATGACACGCAAACACTCACATTTTAAGTATCAACAGGCAATCACGCTGCCTCCACGTCAGTTGGCCATGCTTCTCTCAACAAGCTCGCTTGAGAACGAAGCCTTGCACCCTCCGGGCAAAAGAGACCACTTTGAAGCGCGAAAAAGAAGCCACCTAGATTCCCGACGCTCAGTTAAGTGGCCTCATGTCACTTTTTGCCCCAGTGGCCACGATTTGGGACACTCAACGGGGATTGCTGACACATCCCAGCAATTGATGTGGGTCGCTAGTTTGGAGGCCCAGATCTGGGGCTTCAAGTCTGCCCCAATCCGAGGCACCGATTGCCCTGCCACCAATTTACATCAAACCCGGCAGGTGGCTTTTGGAACACCATCTTCCGTTTAAAGGGACCCCCTGTCGGGTTCCACGGCCCATTGGCGAGAGGGTAGCGGACACATCAAACAAATCAAAAGCTGATTTGTTTTTTTCGCCGAGTGTCTTGGTCCCATGCAAGTGTTGCCTGTGCAGTCGGCCTCGCTGTAGCAGCTGCTCTTGATCTTTGCGGAAACCTGGCGGTTTCAATCAGTCAGGGTCAAACAACATGGGTCAACAAAGAACCAAAGGGCATCAAGCGTTCCCACGCTGTGGCGTTTGCCGAAGCATCTGTATTACTTCTTGCACAAGCAAAGAGCCACAATCTGATGCTTTGTATTGCAAAGTCCAGTAGATGGCATAACCTCCCCATCAAGTTTGATCTCCTTGAACTGCAGAGCTCAAGGAATTTGCGCCATCTTCTTTCGCCTCTGCGCATCTGCAAAGACATTTCTACACCTAAACAATCCGTCTTCTGCCAAAGGCTTCCTCAGCAACCTGATTCACACGACTCACGGACCTTCACGGGTCGTTTGCTTACGTGAGTCGTAGTTGATTCCTGATCAAGTAAAGGACACCATACATCCAGCATGAGTAAAATCCAAATTCATCTATCTTTACTATCCATCCGTAAGTATGTGGCCATCCATATCCATAATCAGACTATTGGGTAAGTGTCAAATTTCAGCATGGATCCTGCACTTTTGGGCGAACGCCTTCTTACTTCTCCGCCAGGTTGAGTAATCTAGGTTCGAGTCGGCATTAGTATTGCTCACATGATTCATGGTCAAAATAACATGCGGTTTGTCCTATAGGTTGTCCCCCTCTCGATCTGCGCCTGCATGTTCCTTGGCCGATCTCTGGAGAAGAAGTCGATCAGCTCCTGCAGGCATCAAGAGTGTTGATCCGGGTTCCAGAAAGAAAGAGTTGGTGGCGCCGTCTCCGTTCCGGCCGAAAATAGGGTACAATCCTCCACTAACAAATCGCTTTCGGGGAACCTTTCGCGACCACACGTTTCACTTTCGCAGGCATGTGTTTTGTAATGATCACTTTCGTAGAGCTTGGCGTGCAACACAGAAACTGCAAACATGCACTTTCGAGATTCTTTCCCGGCGGGCTCTTCTTGAACCACTTTCGCCGCAAGCTTTCGCGCGCTGCGTTTTAGCTAGAGGCCCTCAATAATATCCTTTCATAAGGCTTTTTGGCGCCGTGAGTCCCTCACCCCAGTCTTTCCTTGCGATGTAAGAAATGACCCAGTGTCCAGGATTTCAGGAACACATTTCTGCAACTGGGCCCCAGGTATGGTCACAAAACTCTCTGCCGAGCATGTACGTTTCACGATTTTCACGGAACACCTTTATTCCCTTGCTTTCGTTCAAGGCGTTTCCCAATCCTTTAAAAAGCCACCCAAAATTTCCATAAAATCCCTTCTCTCCCTTTCAAGGTTGCTTCCCATCCCTTTTTCAGCAAACCCTTCAACTTCCACAGCGCTTGCGAGCCCTTGGCCACCCGGGCTTGTTACGTTCTTCCAGTCGCAGACCCTGTGACTGAGCGACCTTCGTAAGACTCGCCTTCGGGGCGTTTGCGGGGTGTTGCGCCCTTTTCTACTCCAATGCATATCCCTTGTATACCGACCTGTTTAGTGGTATGTGTTTTCCTCACATGTGCTCCAAAGAGCAAGGTCGAAACTCCGAGATTGCCACCTCGAAATGTTCAGAGACATTCGCCACAGCGAGATGTTCAGACACCCCAAAGAGCATGCAAGATGTCGGAGTCCATTGAAAGGGCCCACCTCCTGGGGTGGCTTCAACATGCCAAATCCCAGGGGGGTTTTAAGCATGTTGGCTTTGATTCTTATTGCCCACTGTTTCTTTTGGGTTTGTCTTTGAACCATGGTCAAAAATACAAGAAGCCTCCACTCAATTTTTTGATAAATTACCCTATTCTTCTGCTTCCCTCATCAAAACCACTACTCCTCAGGGTGATGAAACAGCAGGCACGCAACAAAAGTGGTTTTCAAGGAGAAGCCTGGGTAAACCAACGCAAGAAGCCCTCAAAAAACACAGACCCATTGTGGTTGCAAACCTCCTGGACCCCCAAAGGACCCCTTTTCTGCCTTTGACCCAAAAACAAGGGGTACAAAGGCAGAAAAAAGGGGGTCCTTTGGGGGTCTAGGCTGTGACAAAGCAACCATGCAACATGAATTTGGATTGCATCTTCCAGTTGGGTATGGAACTTCCACCCTTGGGCTCCATATTGGCAACCGACAAGACATGGCGTTGGATAGTTTTACATCTCTACTCTTGGTATGGTAGCAAACAACTTTGTTTTTGCAGACCCCCAGTAAAAATGAACAGAACCAAAAAACTAAAAAAACAAAAAATGCCAAGAACAGTGAAGTTTAGGCTGTTTCGGCAAATCTTCGCATAGTTCGGCTTTTTATTTGTCCACATTCTCTCGTGGCTGCCATTTGGGTTTCCTTTTGGTGGGAAGATGAGCCTTCAAGAAAACATGGAACACCAACTTTTCCCCAAGGCACATTCCTCCATGAATCTGTGTCTTGCTGATTCCAAGTTAAACTGAGGAAAAGGGAAGAATGTCCACCACAGCCCTACGCAGAGCCACCTCCCTTGGCAAGTACCAGCAGTCAGCTCTCGGATCCAACCCAGCGCCCAGCTATGAAACCTTGAAGGTCCTGCCTCGAAGACCGGCAAGTTCTGGCCTCATCTCGGTGCAAACACTCCCCACACCACACGTGTTTTTTGCCTGCTGCAAATTGGGGGCCTGAAAAACATACCCCGTGCTGAATCCGGGGCCTGAAGAAAAGAGACATCGCCTTTTGGCTGCCCTTGGGGAAATTGAAATTTGGCGGCCATTTAGCAACTTGGTTGGTAACTCATTTTCACGTCGCTGATGGTTGCTACAAAATCTGCAAGCATTCCCGCAGGGAAACCTTCATCACCGTCAGCTCGCCTTCCCCCACGTGAGCTCGCCAAAGTCCACGCAAATACCAGGCTGACCCCCTTTTTCAAAAGGGACCGAGACTCCCAAGCAGCAATATGACTCCTCAGTATTTAGCTCTTGACCCTACCTTCTTTGGGGTATCGCTCAGGGCTCTGGAGGAAAAGTGGTCCAAGACCTGCTCCAACCCAGGGTTCATAGCAAAAAACAGGGGTGTCCGCGTTTAGTGGAAATCCGGGTCACTTGTGTGGAAGTCACCCCCCCTTTGTAAAGTGGGTTCCTCCATTCCAGTGATAGATTCCCTTTACAAGCCGGGAAAAGTCGAGCGCATCTTCTGAAACGCAAATGGACACCATGTTGCATGAGTTGATTCTTCCGGAATTCTCTTTAGGGGTTCCCCTTGAAACCTTGGCCTTTGAGGCTAAGTTGGGAACATTGGGAAACCACCCCCGTTTCACCACACCCCCAATGTCCAAACCACCCATCAGAGGGGACGCTGAGATTAGCTTCGGCTCGGTTCCACCTCAGGGCCCAGCGTGCAGCGAGCAAGTTGTCGAAGGACCGGATGTGGAACCAGTCCTCAGGCGACTCGGTCTCGACCGAGCCGAAGTTGGTTTCGTCGGACTTGTCGACAATCTCTGTAGAAAGTGCCAACATGTGCCCAAAGACATCTGACGAAACTGACACCTTCTAACAAAGGCCATGTGCAAAGCTTCTGCTACTTTCCGGTTGGTTGACTTGCAATGCTTCTTACTTCCTGAGTGGGTCGGCGGAAAAGCAGGAACTTGTTGTTTGCCTCTAAAATGGTCGTGCCAAAAACGTATTGAAGAAAAATAACGCTTGGAGTGATACTATACTTTGCTAAAAATACCAGCCCTGACTAGTATGAGTCAGCGAAAAACATGCTCCTCGGAAGGGAATATCAAACCCACAAACATACACAACAAACATACACAACAAACAAGTCAAAAACAAAAAAACAACCACACAACTCACTTCGTGAGTGGATGGGCCAACAAAAAAAATGTGTTCACCACTAAACTGGCCCAAGCCCCAAACAGCCTCTCAAGCCCAGGAGCTCAGGGAGTGAGACTTTTCGTCAGGCAGCTGCCACAGGGAGCAGCTGATGCATACACCGATCGAACATTGCAACTTGTAAATGGTGGGTTTCCATTTCTTTATTTTGGTGTTGAAAAAGCCGCCTGGTTCAAATGGATGGGCAAAATGCGAATCTTTGAAGGAGCCCTGTGCCAAGGACAGTCCTTTTTCAGTTCGAGGTTCGCCTGGGTTTGGCCCAAGGCACAGTTCTAAGGCACCTGGGTCTGCTGATGAGAGCCCCTCGGATCCAGAGCCGAGTGCGCCCGATCACAAACCGTGCCTTGTGGCAAGCGACGCAAATCCAGCCTCTTCCTTCCCCGGGTTTCAAGGAAGTAATATAGATCCTTATCTTACCCCTCAAAACTCCAAGCCCTGGGGAAGTTAATCTTTTACAGACATATAGCCCATGTTACCCCCAAAAAGTTGAAAAGTTGTGCTTTTTAAGAGGTAAGTTATACAGCACGATCTTGTGATGACTGACTTTGGTCTCGCCCCCAAAAAGAAGCAAGGAACAGACACTGGATACCACTGGGTGCTTTCAAATGCACTCACTCGAGTGAAAAAGCAATACTGATATTGCGCGATTGATCGTCGCTCAGTTCGCGCATAGACTCTAAGAAGCAAGCTGCCTAGACCAAAGGAGGCGAACAATTTACTGTGCCACTTGCTGGTGCGATAGGCAGGGAATGAGAAATGGAATGACCCAAAAAAAACATCCCTTGTGGTTTCCTAGGGGACCAAAGTCTGGATTCATTCCCTCATTCCCTACCTCACCAGCAAGATATCAATTCCACTCTGCTTGCGAAATGCAGCTCATCAGCAGGCCTCGTGTCAATTTCTAGCCGTGTGCGAGCCGTTGCGCGCGGCCAAGCAAGCTGTGGATGGCAACAGTTCACTCCCATGCAAGAGGTCCGTCCCCCCGAAAAGGGGCTCCAAGTACCATCCTTCTTTGAATTGGTATGTCAGCCCTTCTCAAAAAGGATGTCTTGCCTGGACCATGGAAAACCAGGTCATACACTAACAGTAAGCGGGTTTCATGCCGGAGATTTGAACTACGGGGGTCTGGCCCATCAAAACCCGAACTGGAATCGCCCTCCTGCTGGCGATGATTGTTCTCCTACCATGCAGGGCACTGCCTAGACACACAACAGGTTGCGGAGTTGCTACCTGGCTCTTCGATTCGCCAAGAAAGTAAGTTGTAACAGTAACCCAGGCTACAACCCGCTCTTAGGCCCCTCATTCAGTGGATTTGACAATATTATTAGTCGGTTGTAACCCAGGTGGCTATTCACTAACTAACTTGGCCGAACATCCAAGTACCCAAAATGATGTACCCTCTGCTGTCTAGTTTTTAAAGAAAAACAGGATGACACATGATTAACCATTTCGCTCAGGGCCCTCTGTTGAGACCCCCTCAAACTGACCGAAGATTGACCCACAAGGTAAAGCCGGCTACCGATCTTCCACTCCAATTTTTTTCTCCGCTTTTGCGGATAACGAGGGGGAGCAACCCCGCACTTTCTTCAGGATGAGATGGACATTCGGCAATGAGTTGTTCAGCATCCAGCGTTCTAAACTTCCATTTGCTTCAGGGTGCCCAACAGCCATGCATGAGTGGTTCACGGACCCCTAGGGTGTAAAAGCCGGACAAGCCCAAGGATAAGCAAAGGGTCAGCCCTTATTAAGGGGCTAACAAGGGATGCCCATAGCCCCCCCCTTAGGGGCCCATTCACGGCAATGGGAACCGCGTGGCCGATGAGCCCAAGCAAATGACCCGGGCAGATCCAATTTTGGAAACCCAAACTGAACGACAAACACGACCAGACAAAAGGGTACAGACTCCAAATCCATTTGCGGAAAAACATACATCAAGTATGAATACGTATATATGTATACTTGTTGTATGCATAGGTGTATTTTTTTTATTTTTAGATATATGTGTGTGTAAACAAATGTTCCTACGCACATAAAGGTAAATGACATATTGAGCAATCAAAACGGAAAGCAACCTCCTGCGCTGGCCGGGCGGAAAAGGTTCGCGGCTTTTGTTCGGCTGAAGGGCGGGTCTCCGTCGTGAGACGTGGACCCCTTCGCGGCGTTAACTCGGAGCCATGCGAGCGGCCGTGGACGTGGGGCGAGCCGGAACTACCCTGCTGGACCCCTCAAACTACCCCCGTAATCTCCAAATACCCGCACCGTTTTTCAGTTGGTATCAAGTCGACCCTCTACAAAAAAAAGGAGGTGTTTATCATGGAAAGCCAGGTTTTCCGAAAAATACCCTGAACAAAACGGGTCCTTTGAGTAGGGGGTACCCATCGAAATCGGTGATTGCCCCAAATTAATGTTGCAATCTCACTTTTTGCGTGGGTAGTTTGAGGGTCTCAACAATCATAGAACTCAGTTGCCCAGTTTGGAGGTTATAACCTTTACGAAAAATGGACCAACATGCAAACACCGCAAGGTCAAAAGGTCGGCTTTGTGGAAGTGAGGGAAGCTGACATGTGGTGCCGTGTTCCAACTAGCCCATTCGACTGAACACCGTCAATGCCGTCCGCTCGCATGGTTGGGCAGCCGGCTTGGTCGCCGATCACTCGGATTCCTTGGGCTTCTTCTTTTTCTTCTTGTCCTTCTTCTTGTCAGCATCAGCGTCCTCTCCCTGGCCACAAGGGAACCCGTCCTTGGTGGTTTGGATTTGGTTTTGAACCCCTGGTTGTCGGAGAGTGTGAATGAGAAACCAGCCCCCTCCGAACATCCAATCCAAACCACCAAATAAGGGGAAGCTGAGACAGAGATACATGACAGGCTTCAAGCAGCTGACCTCTGCACTCACACGGCAGGCTCGACCAGCTGTCAATGATCTGTTGCCCTGGTGTTCAGAAAGGAAACCCGGCGAATGAACACCAGGAACTCGCTTCCTGAGTGGATGGCCCCAAAAAAGTCCAAACTAAAAAAAGTCCAAACTTTGTGTTTACCACTAAAATGGTCTTCCCAAAAAGTTTAAAGTCCATGAACTCAGGGAGTGAGGGAGCCAAGGGCCCTACTCGACTTGGCCAGACTTTAGCATACCCGGCAACAAGCTCAACTTTTTGGTGGCAAGGGCCTGGAAGGGCAAACCGATTCAGCTGAGTCTGGCAAGAGGTCGAAAGGACAAAGCCGACCTTTGCGGGGGACTCCAGCAGTGGGTCTGTTGTCCTTTTGCTTCCCCTTTGCCCCCCCGCAAAATAAGAACAAAAAACACACACACGCACGACAGCATAAGCAAAATAAGCCTTGGTATCGCCAACCGCCAAGGAAGCCTTTGACTTGAAAGCTGCCCCAAGCCACCCCTTCTCAGCTGGGGGGTAAGACGACCCCCAGAGCCAGACCCTGCCACTTGGGCTCTAGGTCCTCCAGTAGAGAGGCTAGAATAAGGGTACCCATTTCTTCTGTAGAGGGGGGAGGGGGGGAACCTAGAGGGACCTAGAGGTCTATTATAGTATATAGGTCCCTTATTTCTGTAGAAAGGCGGAACTTAGAATTAGGTCTATCTTAGTAGGGGAACCCGCCCCCCAAAAAGTGGGTGAGAAAGGGCACCTCTGGCCGGGGGACCACTTGGGCGGATTTTTCAGCGCCTGCTGGAGCTTCTCAAGCTGGCGGTCAGAGGCGGAGTTGGCGTAGAGGTCTTGGCCATCGTCCTTCACCTCGCCGGCGACGTCCCTGCTTGGGGGGGTTTAACCAGGGAGCGGGGGTGGTGGAGCTAGACTCCTGGAGTAATTGAACTACTAGTCATTTACAGAGTCTGGTATATCTTGTTGAAGGGTTGTTTCCAGGAAGAAGGGGCTTGGAGGTATGAAGGTTGTATATATATATATATAAATATACATATATATATATATATCTATATATATATATATGCGAGGATTAACCCAGTGACAAACCACGTACTGAGTCGGCCGAACATCCATATAAGCTCTATTACAACCTGATTGAGGGACTCGTACACATGGCAACTGGGTTACTTGCCGGGGCGGTGTGGTTACCGCGGTTTTTGGGAACAAGTTTGGCATATTTTGGGATGCCTGCAAAAGAGGAATTCGGAAACACTTTTAGGGGGCCACCGGTTTTAGGCGTTTGCTTGTATTTATAATGTGTTGGCACAGTCTGGAACCTCTGTGCCTGGCTTCACAATGAACATCATGTGCATGAACGAACTCCTGCAGCACTGAAGAAACCCTGGAGATTCCCCTGTAAATACCAATGAATATTGGTTTCCATTGGTTTCCCCCCTGGTGCAACATGGTTTTCGCCCATCCACACTATGTGGCAAACATCTGTGACTTTTCCAACGGCCCTCACCTCCTCATCGCCCATTGGGCACCCCCCGCCATAAGTTGCAAGAGGCAAGTGAAGCACCGGGCTCCCGACTCCCGCTACTTGAGTGCAAACACCCATACTGTGGATGGACGAAATCTCGCACCACCGTTCAGAAACCCTGGTTTCTGATGATTCCCCTGTAAATGCCAACAAGCACTGGTTTCAACCATGGGTTCAATCTGGTGCGAAAAAGATTCCGTCCATCCACAGTATGGATGTATATCAACCTCCTCTCCCGCACAGAGCAAAACACAAACAAGAAGCACCACAAAGGAAAGAGGGACACAACTGAGTGTCTGAGGGGCACGCGGGCAACAACCTCCATTTGTTTAGGCCACTGGAAAAATGAATATATTTTGCATGTAGTGAAATTGACTTAAAACCAAGAGGGGAAAACTAACCAATATTCATTTAAGCACATTGGAAGACATAACTTGGATGACTCCTGCCTCCGGCGGCGGCGGCGCCTCTGCAGGCTTGGCATCCGCCGGCGCCTCGTCCGGCTTGAAGTTCTGCGCGAATGTGACAGGCAACGCATTTTTGGAGCCCTCCCAAGCAGCCAGCAGCATGGGAACCCCACATTCATCAACCAACCGGTGTATTACTAGGGGGTGGTTTTGGGCCCCTCCAAGAGTTGGCTGTGGCTTAAAAAAAACGGAATTCCAAAATGGCTTGCCCTGGTGCAAGTTTGGGTACCAACACCTGCGGTTTGCCCCGATCGCTTCATTTTGAGCATTTCACACCCAGTTGTCGGATTCCAACCACATTTCACCCAGAATTGAAGCTTTTAGAACCCCTGGTTGAGTTTGATAAGAGGGGGTGCTTTTCCCCTTTTAGTGGTTGGATTCAAACCACTCTTGGAGGGAACCCCCTAATTATTGAAGGGGATGGTGAATCCAGGGTCAACATCACGCAGGTAACCCCGATTTCAATTCATGGAAGGAACTTATAATCATGGTAACGATATTTGTTGTTCAGGTTGATTGCCAAACCACCTCCTCGCTCACAAAATCCATACAATCCGGAAGCCTTTTTGGGGCCCTAGAAAAGAAGTGGCCAATCGATTGGCAGTCTGAAAAGGGCATGCAGTTTCATTTCTCACTTGTCCAATGAGGCATCAAGGCCTTCATAGCGAAGTCCCATGCGAAGTCATGCCAAAGCCTGGCTCCAGTCAACGCCATGACCTTGCATCAATCGATCAGAGAACTAAATCTCACTTCTGATCGAGCCGGCTGGCCCAAACAAAGTAACCAAAAACTGTGTTTGCCACTTGAATGGTCTTACCGGAAAGCTTCAAGTCCGTAAACTCAGGGAGTGAGACCTCGGGGGTCTCAAAAAAAAACCTAACATATCCATCCTCAACTCTAAACTGGGAAATTACGTCTCAAGCATTCTCATGAGAATCAAATACTTTTTCTGACTGGGTCCGGAAATTACGTCTCAAGCATTCTCATAATCAAATACCTGTTCTGACTGGGTCCGGATCCGTTGACATCAGATGGGTCCTCCAAGTCGTCCTCGTCATCCTCCTGCAGACCGAGCTGCTTCAAAACGCTTGACCCGCTCTTGTCTAAACTGCCTCTGCTCGCTTCTTTCTAAGCGGGTAGCCAGGACGGCTGGGTGCTGCTTCCAGAAAATGGATTGAAAGCCAAGGCGTGCAAAAACTGAGCCTTTCTGCGGACCTCACCACAATCGAGGGATGGGGCCCGATTTACGACACTTACCACCAAAACACAAATGACAAATCCCGAGACAAAATAAAACAACAAAAACAAAGTGGGGATTTTTGCCTGGGGCCCAAAGTTCCAAGAAACTGCATCTGAAGCCTCCATTTGCTCAAGTCCTCTGGAAAAATGAGAACATATTTCCAGTGGTGAGAGGTTCCTTTTAACATCAACAAGGGAAGATACAAAGAACCTTCATTTGGCAGTGAGTCAGAATTCGGCTCCCAAAATGGAACCCAGGTAGATGGAACCAAGGACAAAAACCTGAGGTTTCCTGGTTTCATTTTGACCCATACCCATTTCAGCAAATGGAAGCCTCTGAAGATGCAAGGGACCGTCACGGCAAATCCAGCATGGGACGGTGCTTTGATTTTTGTTCAAACACTCGTTCGACAGGTAGGGAATCGACTTCGGGGTCTTGGGAATAGACCGGCAGGCGGGTTCTTCTTACTTTTACAGCAAACCATCACTTTGGACCCTCAAACTACGCAAGAACAAGTAGGGGTGAGGGCAGTAACCAATACTTAAGGGTAGTTTGAGGGTCCAGGCATGAATGGTTCACTTCTCTGACTTTGAAGGTTGGGTAGTTATCCTTGCTTTTTAAAGGAAACCACCAGATGGATGGTTCGGTCTGGGGTCATTTGGGAACCAAAGGATTCCGTCCTCCTCCACGATTCCGTTGGCCTCCTCCCATGCCGCTAGCTCACGCTCCCTGAGAGCCGATGGCTCGCGCTCCCTTCAGCCCAAACTCCCCCCCCCCCGGTTGTTTTGGAGGATGTGTAGTGCCCTAGGGTATGGGTCAAAAAATAGGTACCAGAATTCGAGGAATTGCGCCCTGCTACAAACCTGCGGTCCGATTCCTGGTGGTTTAACTTGGAGCCAAACCCCCATAAAATGATTTTGGTGGTGACTTCCCTTGAGAACATTTTCTTCGGGTCCAGTACTTTCCTCTTCCCTGGCACCTCATGTTTCGCGACACTCTTTGAATCACTCTCCCAGAAATAGAAGGAGGCAACCGATGGACCCCATGAAAGCAAACTCAGCAGGATTCGTCTGTCCGACGAACTCCAGACATCACCACCCAAAAGATCATTTCAGGTGCGCTGGTCTTTCTTTACTTGATGTAAACACGACTAAAAGCAACTAGACCTACCAACCAAACCTACCAACCTGCCACGTATGTTTTCTTGACCAAGCCCACTAGCCCCAAGTAATGAGAGTAAGCGTAAATGCATGTAGGTTCTTGAGGATGAAAAAGCCTCAATGGGCAGGCTCTTCCATTTACTTTAAGAGGAAGGCAACCAGTTTCAAAATCAGCTAAGTCTGAGTATAGCACCCCCAAAATTGGGGGGTGGGGGGGTGGGGTGTTTCGCCAATTCCAATTTCTACCTTGCCCCGCGAACACCTAATTCAATTCTTAAGCGGGAAAAGGTGATGTTTACTGTCACAGACGTTGGAGGCGAAACCAAACCAACCACCCCAACCTACCCACCTAACAATCTAGAATTTGATTCCCCATTCTTTTCGGCCATCGTTCTTCTTCAAACACCAGGCGATCCCCCCTAGTTTTCGCGGAATCAAGAAGGATCCCTGGAACCTGCCTCCCGTGGGTTATTAAAGAAGGCTCCCTGGGGAAGTTACAAGAACCAACCTGGACCCTCAGACTACCCAGAAAAAAAGAAATCACTCATAAATGTGGGGCAAGCATCCATTTGCATGGCTAGCAGGTGACCGGGTGGAGGGAAACCAACATGAACCCTGGAGATAAGACTCTCAAAGGGCTACAAATCTATCCCTACCAGGGGAAGGACCCCATTCCCTTAGCGCTATTGCCCTCAAATTTATTGGATAAACTCCTTAGCTTACTTCCATTTGGATAAGACCCCTGCAAAAAAAAACTAAAAAAATCCAGTAGTGATAAATTCCTTTAAAACCAACAAGGGGGAAAAGCAAAACATTCATTTCAGCAAATGGAATACCCTCCAAAAGAGACTCGCCAGTTGGAGCGACACCTGGCTGAGATCAGTGCTTGATCCAGTGCAGAATGGTCGATTTGTTGGATAAACTCCCTGTTTCATGGGTACCCCCTACTTAAACTACCCGCCTTTTACCGATCGGTTTTCCATGGTAAATACCTCCTTTTTAGTAGAGGGTCGACATCTTTCGGGGGTAGTTTGAGGGCCCCATTTGCGGCCGAACCCTCGACTGAGTCTCCGGACTTCTGGACCTGGGCGAGTCGAATCGAATCGGACACCGGGATTCGACCATACCTTCCTTAAGGGACAAAAACAAAAGACACAACCAGCAACCAAAAGCAAAATCATCCTTGGTACAGCCTGCGTTGACAAAACAAAAGAACAATATCAGACTCAACCACCGACAAGCAGCAACAAACATGGGAAAGCCAAAGCCCGCGAACGGCTCCAGCCCACGCGGCCTTGCTCAGAGCTAGAATTCGTTGACGCGACATCTTCACCTGCGGACCCGGTCGCAAACGCGACAAAGTGGGGCTCGCGGGGCGCCCAGTTGGAAGCTTGGACCAGGAGAAACACAAGGTGATCACCGTGTGGGACCTTTGCAAAAAGTGGAGCCTTTTAGAAGTTGGCCAAAAAGGGGAAACCTTGGGTCAAGCGGGAAACGGAGTATGTCCTCCCAAAGCGCTGCAAATCCAACACTGGACATTGACATAGGAGAAACCCCCCAAAAAATGCAACGAGTTCGGGGTTCCTGCTGGATCCCCGCAATAAACGAAATGGGGCGCCTTGAGTGTCATTTTCAGGGTGCGCTTTGAAAAACCTTTGCAACATGCAACCCCCGAGGTTTGTTTGAAATACAAATTGGTCCAGGGCATCACTTCTGCAAGTTTCATCTTATGAGCGGGCAGTGAATTGCTCAACGGTTTGCTTCGGGCCCAGACCATTTGTTTGCCCAGACACTCCCTATTTATTTTGGGCCCTCAAACAACCAGGTTTCGAGACCCCAAAATCCCTCCTGGGGTCCAATGGAGGGTCTGGGTCTTCCAGAAGCGTCTGGGCGGGAAAAATGGGCACCCTTCTTTGGTCGACTTTGAAAGGGGGCTATACCCTTCCTCCAACAAACATAGCACCTGTGGGAGGGTATCTGGAAGCCTAATTTCCTTCTCAAAGAAACCCTCTGCCAGGTGCCATGTTAGTGGAAGGGAGGGTACCCCCCACAGCGTCCTCAAGTTGCATGCTGGATCGGAGGGCCAGGAAGTGAGCCAATCCATAGCAACCAAAACCTGGCTCGTGGTTCTACCAATAACCCCAATCAAGCCAGGTAGTAGAACCACCCACTCCACACATTCGCAAGCGAGATCGAAGCCCCCCCGAAGAGTGACCCCGACCCCAATCCATGTTCTTCCTGGGTGAAACAGTGTCGCTCACGGCATTTGGTGAGAGACATGTCATTGTGATGGCCTTGGTTTACCGGGTTACCCAGCCCAAAAACAAACAGAACTGCCAATGTTGTTTTCGCTTGGGCGTGGTCATCTGAAAAACTGGTCGTTTCCCTTGAGTAACTCAAGTACGTCAGCCAGAAACTGCCTTCTGTGCCGCCCACCAAAAAAGAACAAAAACAAGACCGGAGAAAACATAAACACATTGCCAAGACCAGCGATGTTCCACAAAAGAGAAGATCCCCCCCCCACAACAAATCAAAAAACAAACAAAGCAACAAATCAAAGAGGCCATGAAGAAAAAAAACACCTAGGGGCAACAGTGGAGCTTCGGAGGTCTTTCTGTCGGTCGTTCGTAACGAGCGAGGTCTTTTCGTTCGTTCGTTGACCGTTTTTCGATGGCCTCTGCGCCCATGAAGACCCACACGGAGCAAACACCTGGGCAGGGCCAAGGATCGGACCAAGGATCGGCACCCGCGGGCGGAGTCGGGGGAGGAGGCATTCAAAGCTTCTTCTCAATTGAGGGGGCCTGGACCCTTGAAGTGCCTCTAGAAAAGGCACATCTCCCACCATAACTTTGGTGAACTCTAGCAATTGGTATGTTTATTTTATCGGTAGTTTCAGGGTAAGGTTAAACTCTTGCGAAGCAAGGTCCCTTTTCCGGCATCAAATCTCTGCATCGACACCAGTCTGACAGACCCAAAATGAACCCAGCGACACCAGAGCATCTGGAACCCTGCTCCAAATACCCTGCTTTGTTTGCGTTGTGTTGTTTTGAACCCCTTGGTTTTAATGGTAAATACAGGCGAATTTGCTAACCCCCCCTGCACTGGCCAACCTGTGGAAGGGTAACTTGTCAACTACCCCCTACTCCAAATACCAGCTTTTTTCAGGGCATCACTGAGGTGCGTTTAAAGATGTCAAATATTCACACGGTGGTGTTTGCTGGATCGTATTGAGCTCATAATCATGACAGCTTTAAGCTCGGAAAGGATCATCGAATTGCACTTTTCAGATGCTCAACGTGCAGGCTTCATTGCGCTTCTTGATCGTCTTGGCTGGATCCCCTGTTCTACTTGTTGTGTCTTAACCTTCCAAGTTGGCTGCATTTGGCTGCGCTGGACCAACAATGACACAACGTTGTGCACAGACATGCACGCAGTCAAACTCCAATTTGCCTGCGCTACCGCGAGCTACCGCAAACTCAAGATGGTAAAGTTGGACCAACGTAGGCTTGCCGTGATGCAGACATGCTTCACAAAGCTAGCTCTCCTGCCACCAGTGTGCAACATGCAAGTTGGAAGAATCCCATGGTCGTTTCAAAATGAACATCCCTGGCGCTTATGTTTGTTTGGACATTGTTTGTCTCATTGAAAGTATTGGCTAGGGGAAGCCATCAAAACTCACAATGACCTGAAATTGAAATTAGTACTAATTCCGGCTTTTTTCGGAGGGTGCATTTAAGCTAATCACTGTTTTAAGGGCAGGCCCCCCAGGGGCCTGCCCTTAAAACAGTCGGTAGCGCTACCGACTGCTGTAAGCAACCCCCTGATTATGTTAAATGCACTTTGGACTGCCACCAAAACTGCTTAAAACAATCAAACAAGTCGCCCCGTTGATCTCAGGGGGTTGCTTACAGCAGTCGGTAGCGCTACCGACTGTTTTAAGGGCAGGTTTTGGGGGGCCTGCCCTTAAAACAGTGATTATCTTAAATGCACCATGCGTTGAGGCCAAGATGGTACGTGTTACGTGATGATTAAAACAGTCTGCTTTCTTGAGTGTGTGTTTTAAGCCGTCGGAAAAATCAGCGACAAATAATCAGGAAAGTCTTCGATGGGCCTTGCTGTCAGGTCATGGTCTAAGGAGTGCAGGGCCAAATGTTTGGCTTCACTTCTAGATTCAGACTGGGCATAGTGGTTCAAAAACTCAACAATTGGAGAGGGACACCTCTGCTTCAGCCCACTGGCATGCGACACAGAGTCTACACATAGCGCGGCAGGGCTGCCTGAGCAGTATACACCCAAAATGAAAGGTTTCCGCAGTTTCCTTACAATGCCATGTTTATCCGGTTGGCTGTGCTGACAGAACAGCGGCATGAGCTACAAGAGCAACAGTTGTCGACTCAGATTTCTTTAGAGCAAGGGCGCAGATGAACGCGCATTGGCTTGATGATTACCATCACATGCAGACAGGACCAGACTTGCTGCCAAACTTCAGACAGCAGCTGCATTAAAGAAACACCCAATGAACACGATGAGCAGTGATTAAACGACTTTCCTAAATGCACCCCAGATCATGTCAACCCTTTACTGCAAAAAGGGGGGGTACACTGGAAACCGATCGGTTTTCAAAGGACACCCTTTAAATCACAGGGAATTTGGAGAAGCGGGTAGGTTCTATCCATGGGAGTTGTACCCCTTGATTCTTCCAGAGCCATCCGGCCGGCCAGCTCAAAAGATGACTGAGCCCACGGGCTCTGCGGAAGCGGCATGACCTGTCCAGCTTCTACATACTCCCCGAACCACTTCTCTCTCATCACCTGCATGCGTCGACCACCCCGTTTGATAAACAACCTTTCGTCGGCTTCCCCCTTCAAGGGGAGCGAATCCGGGGTTGCACATGTTGCGCCCGGCCCTGCTTGATTTCGCTATCATCGGCTGCACAGCCAGGGCCAAAAATCACCCAGTAAGCCCCTGCTGTCCTACTGTGATTCCCCTTGGCCCAAATCCAGGGTACCTCATAAATCATCCACATTTTGACTACCCCGATATATTTACCATTTTGGAGGAGAGACCTGTCAGTGGCAGCCTTGGCTACCGCGAAGAAGAAGATGTCGTCCGAGGGGTATCTGAAGTACTCCTCGCGAATTTGCTTTGGCGCAAGCGGGCGGCAGGGTGAGGTGGCTACCCCGTTAAAGTGGCTTGGTGCCCCAAGACTATGGGGTGAGTTCTCTGTAGGTGGTTTGAGGTACCCGTGTCCTGTATGAAAAAGTGCTTCCACGGGAAAATGCCACTTTGATAGAAACAGTGGAGATACTAAGGGGGGGAGTATGGCTACCCTCGGGCGTGGAACATGTGGGCGCTTGTCGGCCCGGATTGGGGAACCCAGACCTTCGGGAAGTCCTTACCACGTTACCACGGGAAAGCCGGAAAGCCGTTAGAGTGCCAAGGTCTTCCTGGGCGACTCAAGGTACCCAAAGAGGGAAATCACCAACCATCAATTTGGGGCAACCCATTGTTCAGAGGTTGCAAATTCTGATGGACGTCCATTCCTCACCTGAAGGCAAATGCAAACAGTTTGTCCAGCTTCTAGTCTAAATAGGGCAAACAGGTCTGGGTAGTACTTAAGCATGCAGGATGCAGGGTAGTTGGCAAGTAGCTAGCGGCCCCGCTGCAGATCAAGATGAAGATCAAAGCCATGTGTGGAGGAAGCTTGTCGAGGGAACCTTGCGGAGACGCTGGGGGGCTAGTAAGCAGCACTCGCTCCCAAAAGTCCTACAGCAAGGCTGTATGGGTCATCATGGCTTCCTCCTTAACTACCTCTGCCCGCAACAGTACATATGTAGCACCTGCAACTCAAAGGTCCATTGGCCGTGGGGGCAACAATCTGTTTTGCCGGGTATGTTGGTACTGGCTTCCAAACGGACTTCAACCGTCGGCCGCTTCACTCCTGAATCGGCTTGCAGCCCATGATGCACTTTCGGATCTCCTGGTGTTCGACCAAGCCCAACAACTCCCCCCAGAAGAAGCAAGTCATAGATACCAGCTACCTGAACCCTCAAAATTCCCTTAAAAATTGGATATCACCCCAAAGCTATGGGAAATTTGCCACGTATACCCCCCAAAAAACCAACAAATTTCAACGGTTCCGACTTTCCCTTTGTGCAACCCCCCCTCGGGCAAGCGAAGGACTCACGCATAAGTTGACCTTGGACATGACGAAAGATAAGCCAACAAACCTGGACCCCCAAAGGACTGATCCCTTTTTTCTGCCTTTGTATCCCTTTTTTTTGTCAAAGGCAGAACAAAGAAATCGGTCCTTTGGGGGTCCAGGAAGGTGAAACTAAAAGGTCATTTCAGGTCGAGTCGCTTTGGTTGCAAGTGGGCAAGGGGAGTGGGAGCTACAGCATAAAGGTGGCCCAAAACGAAAACTCTAACGCCACACGGGTCACTGGATGTCCCTTTCAAAAGCTGCAGTTTACTGTGGTGTCCAGCAAAGCTACCACCTCCCAGGTCCGCCTGAGAAACGCAAATTGAAAGAAGACCTCAAACAAAAATGGGACACATCCAGCAAACGGGTCCCAACCACTGTCTTTTGGACGGGGGAGTTGGGGAATGCTGGTAAGGGGACTCTGAATTTCTCTCTGAAAAGATCTGCGAAACATGAGATCAGCCTCTTGGGCAAGTCGCCGGAAAGCCTCTTGGGCACTTTTCCTGCAGACCAGCCCAGGTTTCTAGTCGGGCGTGTCTTCACAGGCTGACATGGCTCACATGAAATCAAAACCCGGTATCAAAATGGTCTACCCAGAACCATGTAACGAATCAAGAAGGCGGCCGCAGCTAGTTATGTTTTTTTTTGTTAACCTTCATCTACTCGGGTTTTGATTGTGGCTCACATGTGGTTGGAAACCTGACAAAACCCAACGAGTATCATGCAAAGACACGCCGCTATGTGCTGCAAGGCCTTGGAAGCTGGTGAGGCCGTGTCAAATGTGAGGCTCGGATGGGTTTTAAAACCCACAGGTTGGAAGCACTGCAGTTCCTCACTTCTTGACTGGATTGCTCAGGACCTCTAAGTTGGGCTTCCCAATTCCAAACAAAAGTAATTATGAACCCCAACTCAGGGAGTGAGTAGCCAGTCCCCACTTGCACTGGTTTGTGGGTGCTTGTTTGTTGGGCCACCTCTTTCAAACGAGTTTGAAGTCAGAGATTTCCCCTCATTGGAAGACCAAGCCAAGTCTCGAAGTAGGAAAGTCCACGGGGCAGTCAGAATGCTGCGTGACATCCCCTTGGTTTTCCCTTTAGAAACTCCGGAAAGTGTAGCCACAAACAAGTCGCACAATTTGGGATCGCTTGGAGAAGGCCTCGTCTTTGCCTGCATGACTCGACTAGCCAGATATTGGGTAACAACCTGATGAGAAACTGTCCGTAGAGTTGTCTCAGTTGCCCCCACCAAAAAAAAAGAAGAAAGATGCTAAAGCCATGGCTTCTGTTTGAGTTGTTGCTGTAGCATTAAAACAAACACATGTTACAACTAAACATGTGGCTGGTCAAAACCCAGGACACCCCTGGTGAACATCAAAATCGCTGGCAAAAAAATGTCCATCCACCCACAAATGGGCTCGCCGAATTGGTTCTGCGTTTCCCATGGCCATGTGGCCCCAAGAAGGGCCCCAAGAACCGGGTTCCTCAGCGGCCTTGAAAAGGTCGCTGGAGCTACCTGAACCCTCAAAATTCCCTTAAAAATGGGTTTGACCCAAAATTATGGGGTGATATCCCATTTTCTTGGGTAGTTTGAGGGTTCAGGTATAGGCTTAATGCCAGAGCCAGTTGTTTCCAACAAATTTCTGCGACAGGTATGGGTTTTGGAGCTATGGAGGTTATCTGTACCACTTATAAGGGGTATATGCTGAGTTGACCAGCTGATATTGGTAGCATCCATGCTGATGGACGAAATCCTACACCTAAGAAACTCTGGAAAGAACATTGGCTTGCCATGGATATGGATTTGGTCCATCCGATCCATTGGGGAAAACCGCGAAAACGATGATATGCCCCCACTAACTGGAACAGTTAGTTATGGCCATTGTGGGGGCCAGGAATATTGATCCACCCCCACATCTGTTATAATCAAAGCCTGGTATTAAAATAGTCTACCCAAAGCCATGCAAAGAAATCAGAAGGCGCCCGCAGCTTATGGTTGGGATTGTCCCCTAGCAATCATCTACCCGGGTTTTGAGCAAGTGGCTCATATGAACAGGTCGGTTCCCGTACGACCAACTCCTTCAGGTCCGTGCTGGAGAAGTGAAGCGGCACCCCAGAGAGCACCTGGCTCTCATTTTCCGTGTTGAAACCCGGGTGGGTAAGGAAAAACTCGGGCACGGCAAAAAACTAAACTACCTGGATGCTCACCGCGAAAATGGAAATCAACAGGCGTAGCTTGAGGGTCAGCTGGGCAAAGGCCTTGCTCCCTCCCCACTATCCGCCCAAGGTATTTACACTTCACTTCTGAGAGGAAGTGGATTGGCCAACCAAAAGTGGCACCAAACCTTTTGTTTACCAATAAGATTGGCACCAAACCCAAAAAGTGGCTCAAATTTCAGGACCCTGTGCAGTGAGACATTTTGCCGAGTGCGGTGCATGATTCTCCTTCACCGCGAGGTACCGACCTCGAGCCCAAGAAAAAAAAAGTGAGCTCGCCACCTCTGGGAATAAAAATCAAGCAAGTTCCCTGATCCCAGGAGATTCTGCAACCATGAGACCAACAGGGTCGTAAAAGGCATCTTATGCCTGCTTTGCAACTTGGAATTTGTTTGAAGCTTTCACTGGTCAACTCAGAAAGTCGGGGATGTGAGCGCCGTATACATGTATGCTTGTTTTGTTCAAACATAAGCTCAAACAAATGTGCAAATATGACTCACTCCGAGAGTTGCTGGGCTTACCTTTGAGGGGACCCAAAAGTGACTTCGCTTGCATTGCCTTTCCGGAACCCACCTCAAACGTACGTTGCTGTGAACCTCTCCGCACAAAAAAATGAGAAAAACACAACGAAGAACCAAGCTTCATTCAATGACCAATGAAGACAAAAGATCCGCTGGTCTGAGGGGTCATTCATGAGCCTTTGGTCTTTGGACTGGCATTGGAGCGCTTCATTCACAAAAAGTCCAAGTCCAAAGATCCGTTGCCGACTCGCCACAAAGCCCCAAGTGCCCCAGCCCGTTTTTACGTCAACCCCTGACTAAAAAGGATGGTATCTGAGTGAATTATAACATTTCACCAACCTGAAATAAGGTGGTTGGGGGGCTATTCAATTCCCCACATAAACCACCATGTGGGGTGAATTCGGTCGTGTGAGGTCGTTATAATTCATCCAGATGGTACTGACTTATCCAACCCAATCGCCATACAGAGAAAAACTTCAACAGCGTTCTGAACCGGTATACCCGACCAAACACCAAGAATTCCAAAGAGGGTTGCATGCCACCAAAATTCCCCGACCCCCGACCCCCCCCCCGGTTATCGTGGACACCTAGCTATTGTGCCACCACCTTCATTTAGGGAAGTAATTTTGAGGGCAATATAGGTGTTCATGGCACCCCCCCTTTTTCCCGAAAAGAAAGAAAAAACGACCTCTGGGTGCCCTGCGAGCTTCCCGCAGCTGCTTCTTCTCCTTCCAGTGCTTGGACCATGCCTCGCCTCAGCCAGAGGCCAAGGCTTCGAGGCGTGTGGATGATCACTCCGCGAGTCGCGGAGCCTCGAGTCTCGCACGAAAGGAAACCATGGTTGAATTAAGCCTTGCCTGTAGCAGTAACTCTTTACCACCAATTTACCTCAAATTTCCCGCCAATTTCGTGGGCAATTTACCCCCAATTATAACGTTTCTTGGTATTTACCCCATTATTTAATGGGCCCTCAAACAGCCAGGTTTTGAGACCCCAAAACCTCGTTTTTGGGGTATCAGACACCAGGGTTTCTTAGGTGGTGCGAAACGGATTTCGTCCTTCCACAGTATTGCAAGTAAGGGGGCAAGGACTCTCTCCTACTTACAGTGTTACCATGGTTTTGTACTCAGATGGTGCACTTGCAACATGGTAGGGGTTCAAGGCAATGTGCAACCAGCGACCCGTACGGGTCGAAATGGGCACTGAAGTAGTTTGTTTGTTGTTTTAATCGGGGGCCGTTGCCTAAGCCACAACAAAACAGATCTTCGCCCCCGAATTTTGGGAAGACAAGGAAAAGAGTCGAGGCTCGTAGCCCCTGCCCCATCAAGCTGAGGCGGCCACGACAAGACCTGAGATGGCAAAGGTTGGAAGGCAAATGTCATCTGGGAGAACTAGTGTGGATGGACCGTTCAGAAACCCGGGTTTCTGATTCGCTTCCCCTGTAAATGCCAACCAGCACTGGTTTCAACCATAGGTTCAATCTGGTGCGAAAAAGATTCCGTCCATCCACAGTTCGCCTCTACTTCACATGAAAAGTGCGAAGGGAGGTCTCTTTGGAGAAGTTCTTGGGGCAGCTCCTTTCACGTTGTTCAAGTTGGAGAAGATTGCAAAACCCCTGCTGGTTAATTAACATGCATTCAAAGTTGGCCGCAAAGACCGAAGACCCAGGTGAGGTCGCAACCAAATTGCATGTACCCCCCCCTTTCTCTCTCTCTCTCTCGCGCTCTCTCTCTCTCTCTCTCTCTCTCTCTCTGTCCGCACCATCTCTTTGGTTCCCCGGATAGTGCCTTTCATCGAGATACAACACCGCAAAATATTTACTACAAGGGTCCAATATTTTTGGAGAGGAGGCCGAGTTTCGAGGCAACTGGACAAGACACACTTCGCCGCTGGGACCACTTTCCATTACCATGGTTGTCACTACCAGGCCCCCAACTGACAAGATTCATCCAATGGGCTTCTGGCTTCTGGCTTGAGGACCCAATGACTTCACAAAGGCCCAACAACCACACACCCCACCACACACCACCACACCCCCCACCACACCACACGCCATGCACCACTCCTCAACCCCCCCAAGCCCCCCCCACACCCCAGCCGCGGCCCCCGGCGTCTTGTACTCCGAGGCGTTAAAGGGCGACGGGGCGCCCCAGGGCTTGATGGCCTGGTCCTCAGGGCAGGCGCCGACGGAATGCGCGTCAGAACCAGCTCCCGTCGTCTTCCATGTTTTTCGTTTTTCCTTTTTTCTCCGGTGCCAGGAAAAGACGAACAAAGAAAGCAGGAGTGAAATCGACTCCCTTTAAAACCAGAGGAAACAAATTTAAAACAAATGGAAGTCAGTTTTAGCCCTTACGTGGCCTACATCTGGGGTAGTCAGGGTTGCTTGACCCTGAATTTTGGACTAATATCCAGATTCCACCAATAAAACTTACCCAGTCCTTCCAGTTGCCAAGCGCAAGCCATCATGTAAAGCCTAGAGGATACCAAACACCTGGTTCCCTACTATGATATGGTGGCAACTGGAAGCATAGGGGACATGCTCAGATTCTATGTCCACTAGTGGATCTTGACATATATAGAACGATTATCCCCCCAGACAAATCAATATGGGAGCTGATAGGGGCACGGTCCAAACTGGGACCCCCCAAAACGTCAGGTTCCAGTCGGTGGCAGAGTACCTTTTTCATGTGACAGTGCACTTTCCTTAACCTCACTTGCCCAGTTTGGACCGGAAATCAAAGGTGATCACCTTTGGGCGCCTTTGGACTAAATCTGGGAACCAAAAACAGGGGAACCGCCAAAAGGTCCTTTCGATCGGTCCACTTTGGATACGTGAGAAAAAAGAAATGAATCAGCACTTTGAACCTTGACAGTTTGGATGCGGTGTTGCAGTTACTCTCCTGGACATACTGGAACCTGGATGCATTTTTTGGACCTCTCTCGAGAGAATTGTGGTGAGACGTCTGGATGAGGTGTTCCTCTCGTTGCAACCCACCTCTGTCCAAACAGTCGCTGTTGGACACGCGAGAAGCCGCGGAAAAACGGTGTCCAAGGCCCGGGCCATCTCGTCATAGGCCCAATCCACATCCAGCACGCATTCCTTCTCCAGGTGCAGCCTGGGCGCCAGAAGGCATTGGCCTTCGACCAAAGAAAGACAAATGCACCCAAGCGGTTGGGGTGCTCGATTCTGCGAGCTTTAAGGGGCCTGAAAAACGGCCCCCCAAACAATATACCCTCTTTCCAACAATCATGGAAGTGCACAAAGGGGTTCCCTAAAAGGAACATAGTCTTCTAAAGCCCTCCTGTCAACTTCCATGATTGTTGGAGGGAGCGTACCCAAACGATCAATGCAGGAAAAGAGCAAACGCCAGAATAGCGAAAGGGGAAGCACTCCATGAGAAACTTGGGGAAAACATGCATAATGGCCCCATGCAATGTGGCCGAGCCGGCACAATGGGTATGCGAAGGACCTCTTTTTCAAGGTGTTTCTTTCAAGACAAACAGAGCTCTATATCACCAATGCAAATGAGCCAGACTTGAGGGCACCCTAGCGTTGACTTGGGGGCTATACATGTTTCCAATTGGGCAAACAAAGCAATGGAACCAGCTCTCTTAGCTGGGCCAATTCCTGTCTCAAGTCTTGCCAGCTCCCAAAACCACTTTTTGAGCGGATTGGCCAACCGCAGTGTTCTTCCCAACCTCTAAGTGGCGGTTTGGCGAGGCGGCTTCTCCCTCTCAAGAGCCAGGGGCTCCTTTACCCCAACCAATCCAAACCATGTAGGGGATACCTGATACTAATCAAACAAAGCCCACAAAACACACCACCCCAAAACAGGAACCCCAAACCAACCCCATCCGAAACTTGCCCCACAAGCGGCAAGACGAGAAACAACCATAAAACCACCACCAGCCCAACCCTGCCCCCCCCTTTCCCCCCCGAAACCCCAGCTCCTTGCCCTCCTCTTTTCGGCGGCCGGGCAGGTACGCCCTCAGGGCCTCGTCGCGCACCTCGGAGTCCTCGTAGGCGCTCTCGAAGCCCAGCCGCATGCGGATCATCCGGATCTCGGCTCCCCGCGACGTCGAGCCGAAGCCAAAGGAGGCGAAGGGGAAGGCGAAGGGGAAGGATGGCGAAGGCGAGACCACGCAATCAATGACTTGTTGTGTCACATGTTTTTTCTTGTTTTTTTAGAAAACGCATATTATACGTGTTTTCTTGTCACCCGCACCCCCCAACAAAAAAGGGAAAGAAAAAGAAAACAACAACACAACATCTACAGTTAAGCAAAAAGGATTGGTCCCACATTCACGGACTTCATTTGTAAATGGCCTAGGTCAACAACTTGCAGCGGTCACCGGAAACGCATTCAGCGACTTTCAGTCCCCGCCGGAGGTTTTAAGTTGGCTGTTGGTTTCTTGGCGGAAGAGCAACACCTTCGACTCAAATCCGATCCAGGTGAGCGCCAAAGCACCCAACCTGGACACTCAAACTACCCATAAAAAAGGGGGAAATCGCCGACCATAGAGGCGATAGCCCGCCTTTTACGGGTAGTTTGAGGGTTCCGTCGACCTTGTTTCGCTACCACCAACCCCCTACCGAAACCCAACTGCACTTGATACTTTGTGGGAAGATCATTCTACCCCTCCAAGTACCCGTGCTTTTTTTGGGGGACTGATGTCAACCCTCTACAAAAAAAAAAAACGTATTTACCATGGAATTGGTGGTTTGGCTTGTTGAACGGGTCCCTGGTCCTTGTAGAGAGGCGCAAAATTGAAACCCCTCCTTAATCACCACCAGACCGGGCTCCAAAGCACCATTTTTGGAGGGAACCTGATAAGTAGAGCACCAAACACCCTTGGTCCTTGATAAGGCTTGAATGAGGCCTTATCTCGGTGAATCCTATGCCCGGTCCTCCAGTAGAGAGGTTAGAATAAGGGTGCCCCTTTTTTTCTGTAGTCTATTTTAGGGGAACCCTCCCCAAAACAGGAAATTGCAAAAGGGCACTACATGGCACTGACCCAAGAACCCGATTCGAGAAGTTCACGATTTCGCGATTTGGGGTCCCGGCGCTCTCCTTGAGCTCATTCTCGATGTTCCTCTCTAAACTCTCCGCCGTGAAGGTGGACACCTTGGGGCCTTCGAAGCGAAGCGGGAACGAAGCGGAAATTCGGCGAGTCATTCCCCGGCTCACGCGAATCGCCAGAAGGCGGGCTCTGGGAAAACCAAAAAAAAACCGGACTGGTATGATTGCTTGCTGGCTTTCCTTTTTAAGATATAGAAAACTATGTAATATTTGAGTTTGGGCTTCCTGTTGAGTATGATTAACGCATATTGGCAACTCAGGGGCTCTGAGCTCGAAGTAGGGAGTCAGCAACCAAGTTCCTTTTTTGGGATAACTGGAAAATCAGTGGCTATGTAATCACCTACCCTACTCCAAATACCCTCTTTTTTCAGGGTATCATGTCGACCCTCTACTAAAAAGGAGGTATTTACCATGGAATGCCAGGTTTTCCCAAAAGTACCCTGAGAAAAAAACGGAATTTTCAGTAGGGGGTAGTCTTTGACCCCATGCAAACCTCCAACTTTGAGGAAACAATCATTTGGTGCTTCCTGTCACAGCACATGATCCTTCTGCCGAACCCCTCTTGTGGCACCAGTTGTCGGTGCCTCTCCTCTCGAGGAAGCCACGAATCGGACTCGGGCTGCACATCTGTCTGATACCGATCCCCCCACTTCCAAGCCCCCTTTTCCCTTTTCCAGGGCATCATTCATAGCAAGAAGGTTCTGCTACAGAACAGGGTCTCGGGGTAATTTGCAGCGCCAGGTCGCTTTCTAAACCAACTTTTCCGCTGAAAGAAAAAAACGCCGGGGCCTATCGCGAGGCGGCCCGGTGGCCCAAAGTCACTCGGCCACGATCCGGCGACGATCCGGGCCTACGGGGATGGCCACGTCCTGAGGCTCGAAGGAGGCCGGAAGAAGGGCCCCCAAGCCCCAAGGCGCAAAGTGAATTCTGGGAAGGGTCCAGGGTTGAGCGTTTTAGAAGGGTTTAAGGTTTCGGGCTTGGGGCTCAAGGGTTGAGCGTTTAGGGCGGAAAAGAGCATCAGCCCTTGAAGGGGGAGGATTCTGAAGGGCTTCTAAAAAAGGGGAAAAGGGTTTCGGGCTTGGGGGGGCTAGCCAACGGAACCAGTGGACCAAAAGACCATGGCACATACCCACTCCCAAAACCAACGCTGTGTTCAGTTGGTATGTTCGGGGGAGAAAAAAAGCGGTCAGTTGTCCATGGAAAATGACTCCTTTTCTTGTAGAGGGTTGACATCGTAACCGGAAAACAGTTGGTACTTGGAGGTTGCGGGGGTATTGTGCCTGTCGAGGGATTCCCATGTGATGTCAGACCGCTGGAATTCCGTCTAGGTCCTCCAGTAGAGAGGTTCGAATAAAGGGTACCAACTTTTTTCTGTAGCCCATTCTAGTGGAAACCCTAAACCCTAAACCCTAAGAATCCCTCCCAACCAAAAGAGAAGCGGGTGAGAAGGGCACTGATCGCGGGACCTAGGAGACGTCAGCGAGGCCTCGATTTGGAGTTCGGGAAGCCAAAGGCACCGGATCTTTCCGGGAGATTCTTTCGTCCGTGGGTCCCTTAAAGCTTCAACCAGTTTGGTTTTACTTCATTTTTGTTTTAATAAAGTAAAAAAAGAAGAAGAAAAGCCAAGACATGAGCTGTTCTCAGATCCCCTGCTGAAGTTGTTGTTTGTTTTTCTGTTGTTCTTTTACTTTTCGTGCTTGAGCGGAAACCACCACTAAACCCTCAACCACCTTTCTGGGACTGGCTGGGAACTACTACTGGAGACTGGAGGCTCCGCAAGTCCATTTACCTAGTCTTCCAACCCCGAAACAAATCATGGGACATGGCTCCTCGGTGGCGAAATCTGTTCCCCTGCTAAAAGTGAATAACTTTTAGTGGTTTAATACGGGAAAATCAGTAGTTGGCAAAAAGTTAAAGTTTCAATATCCAAGCAAAATGCGCCAAAGGCTCACTATAAATGAAAAGATCTGCAATTATCCAATTCCCCCTGCCTGAATTCATCTAGGTCCTCCAGTAGAGAGGTTGGAAAAAGGTTACCCAATTTTTTCTGCAGTCCATTTTAAAAAGGGGAACCCTCTCAACCAAAAAAGAAAGGGTCAAAGGTCGACATGATACCAACTGAAAAAAGGCCGGGTACAGTATTTGGAGTAGGGGGTGTATGATGAGCCAACCTAAATCATCTAAATCCATTTTACTAGGGGAACCCTCTGGGGGACCGAGTCAGTATGTATTCCCCCCTCCCCGAATTCCGTAAGTGTAATTCGGGTGAAACGGGCGGGGTGTCCTTGCCCATGTACATCTGCTGCTTGAGCTCTGCACCCGCCAAGCTGTGCCAGGAGCTTTTATCCTCGGATCGGCACTGAAACCCACGAACCCGCTGGAAAAAAAGGCGCCATAGGAAAGATCGGTCCGGCAACTCACATTCAAAGGGTGTTTTTCACTTCCGGAGTGGATTGGCCAAACAGAGTCCAATCCTTGTGCTTAAATGGTCTTCACGAAAAAAAAGGAGAAAAAGTCCAGGATGTGCTTGGTTCAAATAAACCTGCAGAATCGACTCCTCTGAATTCTCGCTGGTTGCTGAATCAAGGGTCAACATCGGAAAGCTCGAGCTTGTTCAAAGGGGCCCACAACAGGGTGAATCTTCCTGAACCCTCAAACTACCCATAACTATCGCCGCACATGTATGTGATGGTGTCATTTTGTAAAAATAGGTAGTTTGAGGATCCCGTTTGTTACAAAACCTTGGACCCCTGGAGCCCATCATGCAGTTTGGCCCTGCTGTATGTTGCACCGGCACATCTTCCCCAGGACATGGCAACCTTGTCACCAGCCCAGGCACGATCTCCATGTCGTAGTAGATGCACGCCTCAGACCCAACAGAGACAAGGATATCACTCGAGCTGTCAAAGTCTGCACCCTCATAGCTAGGACACCACCCTGAACCACCACCTCCTCAAACACACCAGCTCTGGCAACAAAAACAAAAAAAACATGTGCCAGGGGTCCCATGAACACTTCGAGGAATCATTCGGAAGGCCCTTTTTCGAACCGCAATCGGCCCCAATCGGCCCACTTCAAACCCAAAGTTCTTGACGCAGAGCTGCTGACCCTGGCGGCTGGTGGAAAGGAATGACGGATAGATCTCTGTCTCAGTTGCCCAAAGGACCTGGAACTAAAAGGTGATCACCTTTTGGGGCCATGACTAAATATGGGAACCCAAAATTGGAAAGCCAAAAGGTCAAAAGGTCGGCTTTGAACAACTGAGCTGTTGCCCTCCTGCCCACTGACATGGAAACCACCCTAGGGACCAGCTGAAAGGAAACTTGTCTTCCAGGACTCAGACAGGCTCCATGTTAGGGGACAGGGGGGTTCACCCTTGGGCCAAAGGGGAAACACTCTTGTGCAACCAACTGAGTGGGCTGGCCAAACAAAGTATGAACTTCTTGTTTTTCAGTCTTCCCAAAAGGCTTAAGTCCGAAACGGCACTCAGGGAGTGAGGTCCGAATGTTCAAAGCGAGAAATTAAATGCTACCTGGATCCCTAAGTAGCCTACTGTTTTCCTACCCACTAGTAGCCCATAATTTGGCAAAAGTAGCCGGAAAATACAGGCAACTAGGGATCCAGGTATTGGACATCTGCCAGGGGCAAGGGCGATCAAATTGCATTCCCGGGAGCTGGGTGATGATTCAGCAGGTTGCCGTACACATCGTAGCCGTTGAATATCACCTGGCAGTCGCGAGAGGCCATAGCCAATCCGGAGCCATAGCCGGGAGCACCAGCGTGTAGTCATATATGATTTGAAGGGTGTGTCTTACCGGAAAGTCATGCATCAATACATTTATTCAGTAAACCGATTCCATTCCAGTCCATTTCATTCCAGTCCATTTCATTCGTCCATTCATTCAGTCCGTTCCAAAAGGCAAATCACAATGTTAGGGATCTCCCTATGTTGGTGTAGGGTCAACACTTATATTTTTCTCTGGCTGAAAACGTGCACGAAAGTCCGAGCCCTCTCACTCAACAGGGGCACCGCAAACTCAATTTGCCCTGTGAGTTCAAGATAGCCTGGATGGGACTTGGCGAATGCCTGGACCTTCAAACTAGCCTAAGGGGGCATGACCCCATAAGCGAAAAGGGCAATATCCTGGAGACTAGCCAAACCTGCCAACTCAACAAGCAGCCCAAAAGACCTAATCTCAGGAGAAAGGTAATTCACCCGCCATATTGGGCCATGCTTCCCGGCTCGTTTCGCCTTCGGGTCCTGCTAGCGTGTTTCCAAGTTGGCTAGGGGCCACTCAGCTGTGGACCATGGGTGAAACCATGGGTGAAACCATGGGTGAAACCATCGTTCATGGGTACTTGTTTTCTTTTTTTTAATGGACTCGACTCATCTTCTAGGTTTCTGAGGTGCTGCAACATAGATTTCGTCATCCACAGGACGGCGTCTTGCGACACGTGACACGCGTGACACGTGCCGCTTGCCTCGATGGAGGCATAGGGAATGTCCGTCAGCCTCAGGGAGCGAGCTTCCAGCTTCCCAGTGCCAAGGCCAAACCGGTTCCAACTCGAGTTGGCGAGGTGGTATCCTCAGTTGTTCAGTGGCCATGGAGAAAAAAAGGGTTTCCTGAACCCTCAAAATTCCAACTCAAAAATGGGTTTGACCCCCCAAATGATGGGGTGATATCCAATTTTTATGGGTAGTTTGAGGGTTCAGGAAACCCTTTTTTGGGGAAGACCATTTTTAGCGGGGCAGCCACCAAAAAAAAAAAACGGAAAAAGGGGAGCCACTGAACAACTGAGTGTCTTTACAATAACGGCACAAACCGTGCCCTCTGTCAACCTGCCCTTAAATGGGTTAGTGCCCCAAAACTATGGCTTCCTTGCGAAAAAGGACCCAAACATTTTCTACTTGCACCTTTGGGGCCACTAAAAATGGTGGCCAAAAAATGGAAAACCAAGGCAGAAAGGTGGGTTTGGGGCAACTGAGTAAACTTGCTGGTGCCATAGGATAGGGAATGAGAACTGGAATGACCCTTTTCAACAATCCAACTGGAAACTTCCTTTAAAGGGACCAAAGCTCGGGTTCATTTTCTCATGTCCTACCTATCGCGCAAGATTGTCCCGGAATCAAATGTCTGAACGTAAAACGCCCAGGTGGTATCCCCCGACAGCAACCCCCGCGGAAGCTTTGCAAAACCCTACTCCGGAGCTGTGCGAAAACCACTCCACGGCTTTCAGCTGGTGAAGGGAAAAGGAGGGTCCAGGTAGTTGATTCGCATGCATCATCAGCTCAGGAGGAAGAAGCTTCCCGTGAAAACTCACCAAACCCCGGCGAATCCCTAGACTTTTCTTGCTGGATCTCAGGGAGGGAAATGACCTTCCCAGCTGAACCATCCAACTGATGGCTTCCTTTAAGGAACACCCCAACTTGAAGCTACCCATAGAAGAAAGGGCAATCACCAACCATTACTTTTCGGGTTGCAATCACTCTTTTTGATGGGTAGTTTGAGGCTCCAGGTCGGTTCCTTCCCCGATGATGAGCAGATCCAAGGCGCATGTCTGCCTTGTAGAGCTCTGTCCAAGGAGAGATCGGAAGCCTCACGCTTGCGCGGCGGATGCTTCATCTCGGGCCGCGTCTTAAGGCAGCAGAGCAGCTTCACAGGCATGTTTGTGTGCGTGTGTGTGTGTGTGTGGGTGGCTTGGTGGGTGGGTGGGTGGGTGGGTGGGTGGTGGGTGGGGTGGGTGGGTGGGTGGGTGGGGGGGGTGGTGGTGGGTAAGGGGGGGTGGTGGTGGTGGTGGGTGGTGGTGGGTGGGTGGGGTGTGGGTGGGTGGGTGGGTGGGTGGGGTGGGTGGTGGGTGGGTGGTGGGTGGGTGGGTGGGTGGGGGGTGGGGTGGGGTGGGTGGGTGGGAGGGTGGGGTGGGTGGGTGGGTGGTAAGGTGGTGGTGGGTGGGTGGGTGGGTGGGGTGGGTGGGTGGGTGGTGGTGGGTGGGTGGGTGGGTGGGTGGGTGGGTGGGTGGGTGGGGTGGGGTGGGTGGGGTGGGTGGGTAAGGGTGGTGGGTGGTGGGTGGGTGGGTGGGGTGGGGTGGGTGGGGGAAAAAGGGCAGGTGGGTGGGTGGGTGGGTGGGTGGGTGGGTGGGTGGGTGGGTGGGTGGGTGGGTGGGTGGGTGGGTGGGTGGGTGGGTGTCTATGTGTTTGTGCGTGCGAATTTGTGGAGAGCCGTGGAGAGCGTGTCCTGTGTTTCAGCTGGCCACCAAAAGATGACGATGAGAAGGCTGCTAACCATGGAAAGAGGCGAAGAGACCCCGTCAAGACAAGTTGAGCATCCTTTCGTTGCATACAAGTTGACTCTATCTCTCTCGATCTGTCTCTCTTCCAGCATCCTCGAGCATCAAAGTTGACTGGGGCTTGCTTTGTTTCTTCGGTATCCTGATTGCTCATCCGTTTTTCAGTATCTACATCTCAGAAACCATGTCCAGGAAAACATCTCCGAGCCCAACTCTCTTGCGTGTGCATGGTAAGGTTGTTAGCGAACAAACGCGGCAATCGGCAATCCATGAGGGTGAATACTGGACACCCTTCACCGGGCGGTGCATGTCAAGCCTGTAAGCTCCAAATACCAACGCTTCTTGAGCTGGGTTTCTTAAAAACAAGATCAGTCTCCCCATGGTAAATGCCAAGATCCCTTTTTGTAGAGGGTTGACATCATACCAACTCAGTGGGTATTACGAGTGGGGGAGCCGGGGCATGTCCCCTCCCCACTTGTCTCACTTCCTGACTGGATTGGCAAAACAACTAAGTACCCACACTTGTTGTTTACGGCACAAAAGGTCCAAACCCAAAAAATGACTAGGTCCTCCAGTAGAGAGGGTAGAATAAGGGTACTTTTTTCTGTAGTCTATTTTAGTAGGGGAACCCTCCCAACCAAAAATGTTGGTGAAAGGGCACCTAGCTGTGGGACTTAGAAGTGCCACACTTGTTGTTTATGGCACGAAAGGTCCAAACCCAAAAAGTGACGATCAAGGAACTTAGGGAGTGAGATGTTTTGACACACGCTCTTCTCAGGCGAGTCACACACAAATCCCGGTATTAAAATGGTTGACCCAGAACCATGTAAGGCAATCCCCGGGTTTTGAGGACGTGGCTCAGGTCGTCCACCCAAAACTCCGTGTCCCCACCGAAAAATTCGCATTTCGGCGCCTATAGAGCTGGTCCATTCCCGCCAGGTGCTGCTGCCTGGGCTGCCACAAGTGCAAGTGGCTGCTCTTGAGGGAACGAACACCTTAAGCCTCAAAGTAACCATAACTTCACTGTTCTTGGCATGCTTTTCATTTTTTTTGTTTTTTGGGCTCTGTTCATTTTTTGTAGGGGCCTGCAAACAACAAGGTTTTTCGCCGCCATACCAAGGGTTGTGAAGATAAACATGGGTGATCGCAACCCTAATTCACTGTGTGATTTTCCAGTTCTTTCTTCTTGGTCCAGGCACTTTCCCAAAGGAGGAAATGCAAGGTTCAGCTGGGGCATGACCCACCCACCCGAACCACCCAGCCACCCAGCCACCCACCCACCCACCCACCCACCCAGCCAGCCACCCAGCCACCCAGCCACCCAGCCACCCACCCACCCAGCCACCCAGCCACCCAGCCACCCACCCACCCACCCACGACTGGACATAAGCCAACAAAGGGAAACCAAAAAAGGACATTGCCAGGATGTCATGCTTTTTGCTGCGGGGAGGTCTCCAATCTGAGGCCTATGGAATGCCTCAAGTTCCTAAGGCTCCCCAAGGCTCCCCAAGGCTCCCCAAGGCTCCCGCGACAAACCCTAGGGCTCTCAACCCACCGGCCTTATCAGCTTCCCGCTAATTGGTGGTTTGGCTTGGCTTAGCGGATTAGGGAGTCCTCAAATCCAAATCCAAAGCAAGCCAAACTGGGCTGTCCTCACATCCCCCGCTAAAAGCTGAACACTTTTCGCGGGTTAAATGCAGAAACCCAAACTACTAAACCAACCAGAAAGCTGTACAATCTTTTTGGAACCGCATGGCCTTTTGGAACCACCACTCCAATTCAGCGAAATACCTGCTATATATATATATATACATATATATATATATACATATATATATATATATATATCGCGCCTCCACCACTCCAAATCCACTCCAAAAAAAGGCCACTACCTGACCGCATCTACCCCTTGGTTTTAACTCCATCCCTCATCTTCCCCGAAGCGGACCTTCCATTTGGTTAAGACCCCCGGAAAAAAAAGAAAATCTTTCCAGTAGTGAAATCGATTCCCTTTAAAACCAACCAAGATAAAATATAGGCAATATTCTTAAAGCAAATGGAAGAACAGGGGTGAGAAAGGGCCCCTGGAAAACCGAGGCATTCGATCCAAGCTATTCATGTCAGCACGCGGAAGGGACTAGGTCCTCCAGTAGAGAGGTTAGAATAAGGGTACCAACTTTTTGCTGTAGCCTATTTGAGTAGGGGAACCCTCCCAACCAAAAAGGAAACGGAAACAGGGCACCTAGCTGGGGGACCTAGCCCAAAATAATGGGGTCATTGACCCTTTGTTTTAAGCGTCATCCTTCGATCCAAGCTATTCATGGCACGCGGTCCCGGGACCTAAAGGACCGTTCCGAGTCTGAGGCTCCGAGCCGCGAGAAGTTGGCCCGCTCCGCCGTGCGGGTCTCCGACTTCCAGTCCGCCGTGGCCTGCGGATCCGGGCGGGGCGCGTGGGTCCGTGGGCTCGTTTTGTCCATCCGCAACAAAAAGATGCCCAGTGGATTTGTCCATGCCGAAAAAAAACCGAAACAACATTTCGAGTTTTTTTGGGGGGTTGGTGGAGCTTCAAGGAAGCGGACACCTTCCCCGCCCCAAAACGAAAAGTTGAAGAAAGGCGGAATCCACTGGGCAGCTGGGAAAAGGAAACTTTGAATTGGAGGTGATGTTTCAAACCACCAAATTAGGACATCTAGGGAACTCTGAAGAAGAGAACACCGATTTTGAGAAACACAAATATTGCAAGAACACAAACCGCACTCTACAAAACAATGCATGGTAGATCATGGTCGATTGCGGTAAGGTCATCAAAGGTTACTTGCTATGTATCTCGGTACACCAAAAAAGTATATTTCAGAACGTATGAAAACTAATATCAACCTGGACCCTGAAACTTCATGTAAAGAATTCACAAGGTGGCTGCACCCATTTTCTTGTCGGGATGTTCGCTTGCGAACCTTCATCTACCTGGGTTTTGAGGACGTGGCTCAAGTGGGATTTTCCAGGGTCAGAAAGTTTCTCTTGGGACGCGAGTTGCACATCGGGGGGCCGAACGGAATATTGACCACCCCCATTTACCAAAACTATTTCAAGGTTAAAGATCTGACCAAAGAACCCTTCGGAAAACTGGATGACTGCGGTAAACGAACAAAAAAAGAGAGAAACAAAAAGAACCAAAACAGTGGACATCTATTTCGCAGCTATCATAAGATCTCATTCTTCTCCTGCTCACTCAGAAAAGGGTCTTAGCATATGTGTGGGAGGGTAATGTTGACCCCTGATTTTCATCAACCAACCTGTTCATTAATAGGGGTGTGTCCCTGGGTGAAATTTGTGGCAATCAGACCACTTTTGGAGGCACCCCCCTAGCATAATATCACAAGATCTCAACCTCCTCCTCCTGCCTTTGTTTCCGTTCGGAAAAGGGTCTTAGCATAGGTGTCCTTTCAATCGGTTAGTTTGCCACCATATATACACACACATATATATATATATATATACACCATATATGTGCACCATATATATATATATATATGTATATGTATATGTGTATACTGTATATGTATATATATGTATATGCAGCCAAGGGAAAAACATCCCTCCTCTTTGACCCCCATCTAGCCTGCCGGCCCTGAAATCGCTTCTCCACCTGCCAGCGTGGTTCGTTCTTTCGGCTGTGGCGTGTTTTCTTTTTTGGCGTCTCGCGGTACCCTGGCGGTTGGTGGCTCTTTTTCCAGGGAAACCAAAAACCAGAGCGCCATTTTTGGTGGCTCTTTTTCTTTTCCACCCAGCTTTTGGTGGGTGTGGGTCAAAAATGGGTGCCCAAAATGGCTTGCTCCGCTAAATGGAGCCACGCGCCGGTCCCCTGATGGCTTATACCTGGTGGCTCTTTTCCAGGGAACTCAGAGGATCCAATTCGATTGATTTAGGGCCCTCAAACAGCCAGGTTTTGAGATCCCAAAACACCTCCAGGGTGTCTAATGGAGGGGTGGAGGGGTCGGAGCCTCTCGGTAGGGAAACCAAAACCAGAGCGCCATTTCAAACAGTCCAAAGCGCCAACAAGCAACACGATTTCAAGCAGGAATATTAAGAAACCACAAGGAAACCGAAAAACAAAAAAACAAACAAAGTCCAACTCCTAAAGACAAAAAGAGAGTCACGGTTTCAGTTGGAGGATGTTGGGGGGTCTTGTCCCCTCTCACTGATGGGATTCCACAATGGTTCCCTTACAGAACCCCTGTGCCAAGGACCCCTCGGTCGTCAGGATCCGCCTGAAACTCAGCCAGTCCGGGCTTGACATCAGACCCCCAAAAGCCCAAGACCCTAAATACAGTAATATATGCAGGCTATACGAGAGGCACATGGTAAGTGGGAAATAACCATGGTTAGAACTCACTTTTGCCCATGGAAAACGTCTCCTGAGTGGGTTATTTCACCAGGTTTATTAGCCATGTACTAAGGCGATCGCCCCTTTAAGTAAACCAAAAGACTCTTTGTAAAAAACAACCAGCACTGGTTTCAACTATGATAACTATGGTTATCAAGTGGTGCGAGAAGCTGAGGTCGCAACCACAGCATGTCCAACATGCATAGCTGCAACTAGTGGATTGGGCAAAAGGAGCCCAAATTACCAGAAATATGAAGGCCGCTCACGCCCCAGGCCTCGAATAAGGCTGTCACCCCCCCCCACAAAAAAAAAAAAAAACTGGTTGACAGCTTTATAGAAATAGACACCTGGATCCCCAAGTGGCCACCTTTTTCCAGCCACTTTAATCACTAGTAGCCCATAATTTGGGCTAAAAACAGGCAGGGATCCAGGCAGGGGGCTATTAATATGGGGGTGGCTCCAACTTCAAGAGCCGGGGCTACGCAATTTTTGGGTCTTTGGTTCCATTTGCCAAGTCGTCATTGATGCACCCCTTTTTTTGGAGGTCAACGGATATTGCTCAGGCCTCAAATAAGAACCCCCCCCCCCCAAACAAAAGAAGATTGACAGCCCCATATTAATAAGCAGAGTGTTAGTTTTCGGGAGGGGGTCACATCGAAAAAAATGGAAAACTGTTCGACGCTTCCAAGCCCTTTCGACCGATGGTTTCCTTGGGCTCAACCTTCTATCTGGTTCAGAACCCTGGACAAAATAAGGACCATATGTCCTGGACATGTGAAATCGATCCCCTTTAAAACCAAGGGAAGATCCAACAAACGATTCACATTTCCCAGGACGGATTTTCAACTGAAGCAACGGAAGCAACTTCGAGCCCGCCGAGCCGAGCGGCGCGCCTCCGGGCGCTGGGCGTCCCCGGTATGGCCCAACCTCCGGCGGGCTGGGACCCGAAGACGGGAGTTTTTGAGCCACCTCTGGTGCCCTCGAAAAAGCGGTGGATCAAAAAAGGGTGGGCTTTTTGGTGGGAAACCCCTCAAGAAAGGTAGTCTTAGGGAGGGGGGGGGAGTTTTTTTGGTTTTTCATCCAAAGAGTCCCCCTTTTAGGTCCCCATGGGAGTGTTGATGCAAAAACCGGTCAAAAAGGTGGAGTGTTTTTGGGAAGCGAGGGCTCCCAATTGTTCGAACGATATCTGCGTCCCTGTCAATCCGGGTCCCGGTGTCTTGAAAATTGAAGCGCTAGTTACTAAGCCAATTGTCTGCATGTCAAAAACTTATGTTTACTCTTTGGGGGACAACAGCGACAATCATGTGTCCAACACGGACTAGCGGGTGTTTTCGGGGTAGCCTTTTCGGCTTTTTTTGGGGGGGAATTCGAGAGGACAAACATTGGCATTGGGTAATCTACAGTGACAAGCATTTTGAAACAAGTCCAACATGCCTTCTAGAATTTCACTTGCGCAACCACCTGGAATTGTGCAGGGATGCGGGAGGGGGAGCTCCGGCAAAATATGCTCCGTTGCCACTGCCGGTTTTCGCCAAACCATTGTTGATGAATGTTGACCCCATATCTGGTCTGATTCCCCACTAAACCCAGGGACACCCCCCTATGAATACACTGAGGTTGATTGATATGGGTTCAACATTATGGCCCGTTTGAGTGAAGCTTAAATTGTAGCGAAAGTCAAAGGCGTACGTAGGTTGTGGTCGCCTGGGGGGAAACACACTCAAGTGTGCGAGCAATTAGGGTGTCAAGCAAAGGCATGCTTTCAAGACCCACGTTCCAATAGGTCAGCTGCTGAATGCAAAGCAAGCACTTTGTCTTGCAGGAAATCAAACGAAACCCAGCTCAGTCTCAATCCGACTGCTACCCTTTGAGCCTGGATGGCCCCAAGTCACAAAGCCGTCAGCCAGGATTCCCAGCATGGCAGCAACAACTTTCCGAAAGTTCCATGGATCTGCTGTACCCACCAGCTGCTCTCGCACATATTTGGCGCTGCCGTCGTCATAGTCCGCATAGACACAAGTCACCACAAAGCCGTCGGAAAGGGTGGCAGCAAGAGCACTCTGAGCTGCTTCAATCTGCTCAACCTGCAACCAACTGCGCTGCTAAGACCCACATTGAATGCCAATTGGTCGCGCGGTCACTCATGTGGGGCTGCGAGCGCAGACTAAACCTTGTCTTACAAAACGCGCAGCCCAGTCTGAACATGATCGATGGCACCGCCGCAGCCTACATGGCGTGGGGCCACCAACGAGCCGTCGGCCAGGATGGCCGCAAATGCTCGCGTGGTTGCTTGAATCTGCTGGACCCGCACCAGCTGCTCTTGCACATGGCTGCTGTCACCGCCAAAGCCAGGCAGGCCCCAAGTCACCACAGAGCCGTCGTCCCGGATGGCAGCAAAGGCTCGCTCGGAGGCTTGGATCTGTTGGACTCGCACCAACTGCTCTTGCACCCTGCTGCTGTCACCGCCAGCGGAAGGATTGCCCCACGTGACCACTGTGCCGTCAGCCAGGATCGCGGCAAAGGCAGAACTCGCTGCTTGGATGTGCTGGACCTGCGCCAACTCCTCTCACACCTGGCTGCTGTCACCGCCCCTACTTAGATGCCCCCAGGCAAGCGCTGCGCCTCCTTCCGCATGAAGGGCAAAGGCTGCCACTGTGGACGCCACTGCAGCGACGCTGTCTCCGTCTTTGAGGCCCACCTTGCTCAGAGTGTCCCATGGATCCAGCTGCTGGCCTCTGAAGACGAGCCGCAGGAAACGGCGCTTCAGCTGCTGTTGTGCCGCAAACTTCAGATCGAGAACCTTTGCCTCTGGCTCCGTTGCCACGGAGCAGCTCTTCCCACTTGCCAGGCACACATCCACTTGCATGGCGCTGCCGGCAAGGCCGCCTACGTGACCAAGACAAGTGCCTCAAATTTGGAGCCGAAGTGACGCAATAGCCGACACTCACGGATCCACCCCTGCTTGGATATTAACATTTTCTGAAAGATCACTAAAACAGGACAACCAGGGGGAAAACCGGGTGAAATCCGCAGAAAGAAACGCATCCCAACTGCTTTCTGGAGCCCAAGCTTCTCTGTCAAAGGTTCTGAAAGATCATTGTCAAGGGAACCTCTGCAGGGTCTTTTTCCTTTGGCAGCACAGCTAGGCCAAAATTTTGAACAACTCCAAGACTAAATCAGAAGCTGGTTGTACAGGCCTGACCACAATTAAGCCCATGAATAGTTGAACTACTGTGGATGGACGAAATCCTGCACCACCTAAGAAACCGTAGAATGAGGATTCCCCTGTAAACACCTACAAACCTTATGGTTTCAACCACGGCTTCATTTCGTGTTGCTCGAAATGGATTTTGTCAATCCACAGTCACAAGGCCGAAGAACCAATCCTAGGAGCCCTGCGAGGGACACAAGAATCTGGCCCAGTGTGTTCACCTCTAGGTTTTGTCTTACCTGAATCCCCAAGTAAGCCACCTTCTTTCCAGCCACTGGAACCCCACTAGTAGCCCATAATTTGATGCAAAAGTAGCTGGAAAATGGTTAGGCCTTGCTGGGGATCCAGGTACATGATGATTCCCCTATATAAGCCTGGCCTCCGGAATCTAGAAAACAGAGCCCCAAAGCAAGGGACCTCCGCCTCAGCCCTCTTTGCCCGGCGAGGTCGTGTTTGTTCTTTGATTTTTCCGAGTGTGAAACATAAAAGTCGGCAGGAAGTAGGACCCCAGCAAAGCATACACAAAGGAGGTCCCAAAAAAGCAACACATCAAAAAGGGAAGCTCATTCTGGGGAAGAAATACAAAGGCGTACTTAAAAAAAAGATTTGGCCAAGCAGATCCGACCGAACCCGGCAAAGGTAACTGTGTCGTACTTTGTAGGCGAAAGTCAGGCAGCTTAAGGTTGCTTACTGCTCGCATCCGTGTTTTTTTGGCCCGGAAAGTATGTCCGAAACCTTGGCTTTTAAACTCCCAAAAAGCAGTCAAAGCACAGCTCGGGGAGTGCGTCCATCAGGTTCCTTAAAGGATAGACCCTCCATGACACCCTGACAGGCTCCGAAAAACACCAATCATTGAATCATAAAACACCAGCGAGTCGAAGCACTTGCTTCTGTTCAAAAAAACAAAGAGTACCACCGTCCAACAAAAACCAAAACGCATCGTCCAAGTACAGCCCCCCAACAAAATGCAACCCTCCATAGCCCGCTCACCCCCCCCAAAACAAAAAAGAACAAACACAGTATGAACTGGTGTCGATTCCTTACATTTGCTGAAATCGCCTCCTGGAAAAAGTGAGACCAACCATTTTCCAGCGATAAACTCCTTCTAACACCAAAATTGGGGAAATACACGAAAAATCCTTCAGCGTGTGGAACAATTGGACTATTTTTTACATGAACATGAAAGTGTATATATATATATTATTCCTTCAGCACGTGGAAGAAACTCAAAGTCGACTTCGGCTTCGCGGCTGCTCAACCTCTGGCCCTCGGAGAATTTCGAGGACGACGGCCCACTGCCGGACTCCCGGGGCCCCAGGCCAGCGCTGCGCGAGGTGGTACCGCGCGCCGGTGGTCACGTCCCAGAAGGTGATGGTGCCGTAGCCCTGCGAAGGGATCCGAAGGGATCCGGAGCTCCGAGCTTCTGGAGGCCGAGTTTGGGGTTCGGAGCCGGAAAAAGTGAAGGCCTACCAAATAAGAAGACCTCCAAAGAAGGAGTTGTGGTAGGGCAAAAGCTGAAGTAGGAAAGGACATTTGGGGTACTATTAGACTAAATTATTGTGAGGCCGGAAAGTGACAGGATTTATTCCACAACTTGTATGAGAGTGTCTCAAAATTCAAGCGGAACCTAAAGTTGAAAACCTTGCTTTCTTCGTTTCTGCTCTTTTTTTTGGGGGGGGGGGCATCCTCAAACTGCCGATAAAAAATTGGATTTCATCCCACAATAATTTTGGAACAACAATTGACGCACCTTTAAGAGCAGTTTGAGGGTCGTACCATTTTGACAGGTCTTGGGTTTAGATTTGGCCGGTGTTCGATGCCCGGGTCAGTTTGGGACTTCCAGAAGGAAGGGGCGCCCAGGACTCCTTAAGCGAAAAACAACTCCAAAAAGAAACGCAAAAACCCACTCATCCGGGGAATCTGAAAATAAATGAAACACAGGGGGCAGCCTTTTGTTGTGATGGTGAGTTGGTAGATGGCATTTGATGCCACATTTGCCCTGAGGTTCCTCAGCATGGGCCTCGCGCCTTTTTTGGTTCGTATTTAAGGGGAAACCAAAACGAACCTGACCATCGTTTGGGGTCTCCTATTTTGGTTGAAACCATGTGGCTGTCCGCTGGATGGCTTACTCATGTCCCGAAAGGTTAACCTTGAATTTGTGGGTCCTTTGGGCACGTGAGAAATGATGTTATTTCCCGGATGCGGTGTGCAACACGTTTCGCCTGTTAAACAGGTCCCCCGAATTTCTCAATTGGTTGCTTCATGCTTAGTCGTGGTCCAAGCAGCGTACAGTCTACAGGTTCCTGATGTGTCCATTTTGAGGCGGCCCCCCCCCCCAAAATGGTGGTGTTCCTCTTGGTTTCCCTTTACACCTACAAAACATCGGGGTACCGAGCCCCAAAAAAAGCAGGGCCTCATGTCCATGTGTGCGGATGCTTTCTGAGCGCTCAGTGGCTGACTCCCATCCAACCGACTAGAACTCGGGTTCT